>JAWMAG010000039.1:4062500-4222500 GCA_037013455.1 Ceratitis rosa
TTATTTTATTTTATTTTATTTTATTTTATTTTATTTTATTTTATTTTATTTTATTTTATTTTATTTTATTTTATTTTATTTTATTTTATTTTATTTTATTTTATTTTATTTTATTTTATTTTATTTTATTTTATTTTATTTTATTTTATTTTATTTTATTTTATTTTATTTTATTTTATTTTATTTTATTTTATTTTATTTTAAATTATTTTGTTTTACCTAGTTTAATTTAATTTAATTTAATTTAGTTTCATTTAATTTAATTTAATTTTATTTTATTTCTTTTATGGTTTGATTTGATTTATTTTATTCATTTTATTTAATTTAAATAAATTTTCTCTTACTTATAATTTTTTTTACTTCTCATCAAGCTTTCGGGATTTAATACCCTTTTTTTGCCTGTTATTTTAATATCTCCTCTAATATTCCGCTTCGAAATACTTTTTTCATTAACATATTCTTTCAATGTAACACTCGAAGGACTAATAAATTTCCCAATTTCATTATTTGTCTTTTTGTGGACGAACATACGAGCCATACACGCTGACATATATATAAATATTTACACAATGATAGCTGCTGTTATGAATGGAATCGTTGGTGGTGCCAACTGTGGCGTAGTTGAAGTGTGGGATATAAATAAGCTAGGTTGAACACTTCCTTTCTGGAATGAAATATTCACTCACTCTAATACTCTAAACGCGGGCATATTTTGTGTAACCTCAAACACTAGTCTCAGCAGACTCCTTATTCTTGAACGTTTTTAAAGGGTCTGAAAATGGTCAGCGAACAATTTTTTGTATTTTATTTTTTATTTTTATGCAAAATGAACTCTCAAACCATAATCTATAATGAATGGAAATATTTGAAACAGAAATTGATAGGCGCTCGCCTGAGTCATATACATAGAAGAAGAGCCTAAAGTGAATGACGAGTTGTTTCGAGCGGATGAGTGAGTGGGAATTGAAAATCACCAAAGGGCAACTGTGCTGCACACATAAATAAGGTTTAGGAATAATTGCCAACGGTTCCAATTTTATGACACTTTTCCCCTTATTTGTTACCACCAAAGGCAATACAGCCATACAGCAGCTTGCGGTTAAGTCAAATGGCGGCATAAGGATGTTATTGAATTCCCTGCGGCTACCATGGCGACAAATGTCTCTCACCACTGCTGCGCATGTGAAACATCTATGCGAATACATAAAGCTCCAAGTAGGCCGACGCTCATCATTAAATTAATACGCAAAGGCTATGTAGATGGTTTGTGGTTCATTGAAGAGGTGGGGAAGGGGAAGGAGAGTGGTTGTGAACCAATTGCCGACTAGTAGTTGATTACCATCACGAAGTAATGACCTTTAGTTTAGAATAGGGCTGCTTGTGCAGGGAAATAAATGGAAATCCGAAGAAGATGAAGACAAAAGGGGAAGGTAAATATTCTATTACGACTGCCGACCGGCAGTAAGTAGTTATCGCTCTCCTGGGTAATTAATCGCCACTTTTGTCCAAAATTAACCACTGAAATGTAGCTTGTTAATAAAGTCGCTAAAATGTAGGCAGAAGATGGCAAGATAAATAAATAAATTTTATAGCCAAATTTATGAAGCTCTGTGAGCTGTGACAAAGTATTTGTGTAGAATATCTTATCTGTCTGGCGACCAGTATTCATATATTAAATGTTATCAGCAATATATATATGTATATGTTTTTTTATTTTAACAAATTAATTTTGAGTTGAGAGTGCTTCAATAATTGAGAATATTATATATTTATCCCAAAATTTTCATGCTGCAATGCAGTTTTGTGGCGAGGTCTTTTTGGATGTCCACGCATGACTACTGAAATAAACAAATAAAATACAAATAAAAAAACCTACAAGTTTGAGCTACAAAATTTAATTTGAAAAAAAAACTGAATAATCAAGGAAATTGGTTTGCACCAAAAACCCATTTCTAAATTAAGTCGGTTAGCCAAGCGTTGGAGAGAATAGTTTATTCTGTGAAGATAAAAATGATTGTAAAAAAAGAAAAAATAAAAATACAAAATGTAGGAATTAAATTTCAAAAATAAAAACAAAAGCAAATACCTCTAAATTTTATAAAATTTAAATTGCCGCATGTGCTAACACACAACCCAGTGAACATAACGAAATCGCAACGAATATTGGAACCGAATGCAATAAGTTTTTCAATCGTTAGATCAATTTGTCCCGTGCGACATAAACACAATTCGTAAATATTTTACATTACAGATTTTTGATTCTTGATGTAGGAATTATTTTCCAAGCGCTCATTTTTGGTTGAATGTGTACGTAAATACACTTGAGAATTAACTTGAGAATAATTTTTTCGATAAAACCGGTTTTCTCGAGCTCGCTTAAAACCCGAAGCGAGTCATCGCAGGTTTGGAAAGAACTAGAATGCTATGCAAGAAAGCTTGGATTTTTATGTTTATTGGGATACTAAGCGGGTTGATAAAAATATCCTGCCAATTTTTATTCTACAATTTCACTAAGTAAATTGCACATTAAATATCATATGTATGTATGTATTAACGAAATACTATATAACTGATGGGTTGGTGTAGTTAATTTATGTAACTCTAACAACTGCAATGTGCAAGGAGAGGTTATGTGAAGAGCCTAAAATTTTGCAAACCGTTATGTGCCAGAAAACCACTTTGGTTGTAGAGCAGGTAGCATTTTCTAAATTAAATTTTTATTATAAAAAGAAATTTTATATTGTACATACGTGTAGGTATGTATGCCTGCAACATAAGTATATAAACAATATCTAAAATCCGCTTTACAGAGATTTTGCTTTTCTAAACTGGACCATCTTAGTTCAAGAATTGTAATGAAAAATATGAGAGAGAGAAAAAATGAGAGAGAGAAAGAGATAGAAAGAGAGAGATAAGCAATAAAATTTGAAACTTGTTTAAATCATAAATATCTGCTTTTAAATATTGCATAGACAAAAGAATTTGTTTACGGTATAGATTTGGTCTAAAAATTGTAAAATTCTTTTTTTTTAATTTTGACGTAGCTGCTTTGACTGCTTAAAAATGTATTCACTTAGAGCGTTTTCTGTGCCACCATATTTCAATATTTTGCTTTATAAATTGAGATAAATGCCCGAAAAGATACAATTTCGAAATTTATTTGCGCTAAATCTTCCACAATATCCACAGTTTTTCGCTCTTTAAAAAATTTTAATTTTCGAAAACGTGGTAATGCCAACTAAAGATATTTCCAATTCTGTGAAGGTGTATTTTTAAGCGGAAATTATATGTTTGCCGTGAAGTGCGCATAAATACACACCCACTTAAGTTCATTCAATTAGCACAGGTTGTACCACAGAAGCGTCCTAGAGTACTTACTTACTTGCCACTGCAATAAATTGTGCTTGTTACAATGCTTGTAGATTGTATTTTTCCAAGCACGTAACTTCCTTTTGGCAATGGGGCTATTGTTGTAGGTTTTACTGGTTGGCCAAATAATTTTCAGCAAATTTGCTAAACGTTCGCACGCATACAAACACATACAGTTTCACTGTTGGGTTACTGTAATTTTTGTAGTATTTTTGTGTATTTTTTTTTCAGCTTTCTATCTCCCTGTAGTGGTACGTGCTTCAGAATGATATGAAATTTATGTTCAATTCCTAGTTGGCACTTTACAATCTTCGTTCTCTCTATATTTATCTTTACAGTTAGGTGTGGAGCAAGCATGCATTCGAAAGTAGTTAATTGAATGCTTTGGTAACATAATGGTCAGCACCTGTGTACACTTTGAACGTGCGGTTGAGTGGTGATTACAATTCTTTAAATTACTATTTATACTGCCTTATTTACATACTATTGTTTATATTTATGTGTTCGGTAATATTTTCAAGCTAAATACTTAGTACTTATTACTTAATTGCGTAGAGATTAAAAACACTTTCGGTTCTGCTTATAAAAATTATAAAAAATAATAGTTAAAAAAATAAAATAAAAACTATTAGGTAATTAAAAAATAAAAATAAAATAAAGTGAAGTAAAATAAACTTAAATTAAAAGAAAATAAAATAAAATTAAATTAAATGAAGTAATAAATGTAAATAAAACAAAATAAAATAAAATAAAATAAAATAAAATAAAATAAAATAAAATAAAATAAAATAAAATAAAATAAAATAAATTAAAATAAAATAAAATAAAATAAAATAAAATAAAATAAAATAAAATAAAATAAAATAAAATAAAATAAAATAAAATAAAATAAAATAAAATAAAATAAAATAAAATAAAATAAAATAAAATAAAATAATATAAAATAAAATAAAATAAAATAAAATAAAATAAAATAAAATAAAATAAAATAAAATAAAATAAAATAAAATAAAATAAAATAAAATAAAATAAAATAAAATAAAATAAAATAAAATAAAATAAAATAAAATAAAATAAAATAAAATAAAATAAAATAAAATAAAATAAAATAAAATAAAATAAAATAAAATAAAATAAAATAAAATAAAATAAAATAAAATAAAACAAAATAAAATAAAATATAATATAATAAAAAAAAAATAAAATAAAAAAAAAATAAAATAAAATAAAATAAAATAAAATAAAATAAAATAAAATAAAATAAAATAAAATAAATAAAATAAAATAAAATAAAATAAAATAAAATAAAATAAAATAAAATAAAATAAAATAAAATAAAATAAAATAAAATAAAATAAAATAAAATAAAATAAAATAAAATAAAATAAAATAAAATAAAATAAAATAAAACAAAATAAAATAAAATAAGGTAAAATAAAATAAATTAAAATAAAATAAAATAAAATGAAATGAAATAAAATAAAATAAAATGAAACAAAATAAAACAAAATAAAATAAATAAAATAAAATAAAATAAAATAAAATAAAATAAAATAAAATAAAATAATATAAAATAATATAAAATAAAATAAAATAAAATAAAATAAAATAAAATAAAATAAAATAATATAAAATAAAACAAAATAAAATAAAATAAAATAAAATAAAATAAAATAAAATAAAATAAAATAAAATAAAATAAAATAAAATAAAATAAAATAAATAAAATATAATAACTAGGTAGCCGAGTGGTTCGTACTAAAATTCGGAAGGGTTCAAATCCCGGTGCGACCAACATCCAAAAATTATAGAAAAATAATTTAAATAAAAAATTAAGTTAAATTTTACAATTTCGGTCGCCCCTCGGCAGGGAATGTCAACCCCTTCGAATGTACAATATGTGCGACATAAAATAAAAGCTTCTCATAAAAAAACCTCAGGCGTTCGGAGGCGGCTTAGTATAAACTGTAGGTCCCTCCATTTGTTGGAAAAAAAACATCAAGACGCAAAACCACAAATTGGAGGAGGAGCTCGAAAATCGCTTCAGCGGTTAAAAATCGCCAATTATATATATAGATAAATAAAATAATTTAAAGTAAAATGGAAATTGTTCTTAAAGGAATAAAAAAAACTATAAAAATAAGATTAAATAAAATAATAAGAAAATAAAGTAAAAAATTAATAAAATAAAATCATATACATTATAAAATAAAAAATAAAAATTAAATTGAACTACACAAAATTAAAAAAATAAAATAAATGTAAACTAATTAAAATTAAATTAACGATTGACGTTTTTGACGTTTATAAGATTCACGCTTCATTTATTTATTTACTATTCTTCGAAAATTAAAAGTGGTAGATCGATATATTAATATTAGGAAAAAATTAATATTACTACTTTTTATTTTTTTGTGGTTTTCTAAAATCAGTATTTAAACATTGTAATCTTCTCTAGCAGAGCAAAACTTCATAAATTCTGGTATTTTTAATTGAACATGCGGTTTTTATGCTTTTGTGGCAACTGTTTCATCTTTGTTAAAGTGCTTTGTATTAAGTATTATTATTAAATTTTAATTGCTATCATTCTCAGAAAATCAATAAAATGTATGTATGTATATAGGTATATCAAATTAATTCCTTAATAAGATTTTGATGTGATTATATGAATATATGTATATATATACATATGTATGTGCTTGGGTTGTGTTACATATATTCTCCAAAAACTATTATCGATGCTTTATACTCGCAATATTTGGTATCTATAATATGTAAATCCATAAGTTTGTAAATTAAACTCTGATTATGTCAACTGTTATATAGCGAATTAATCAGCAGGGAGCCGATAATAGATACATGATTAATTGTAAAATTACTTATTTAACTAAAATATTTATATGTGTGGCATATATGTATATACCTATGTATGTTATCAATTAAAACGAAATAATTGGTTTGAAGACAGAAAGCAATAGTATTTGAATATTAACAAAAAAAAAAAAAATAAAAAAATAAAAATTATAATAATAATAAATAAAAAAGAAAATAGAAATTGTTGAAACATTTCTTTTAGGCTAGTAATATTATTATATATTCTCAAAATGTTAAACTCAATATGCACGGAAAAAATTATTTAATTAATTTATTAAAATAATGAATTTATTAGTTATAATTTTTACATGACTTATTTCTTGTAATTATTTTCAAAGTATAGCCACATACATATGTCAAAATATTTGCGCCTGAAGTGCTGAAATTGCAATATTTTACTATCATAATGAATTAAATTTACAAAACACTTTCCGGTTTGAATTTCTGATTTTTTGATTGTATTTTTTTATTTTAATTTTTAACCGACAAATAATGATAATTTCTGAAAACGTATACTCGTCGGTGCATATAAATGTTCAAACAAAATTTGCTGTTTAAAAAAAAAAACCAAAATTAAATCGAGATTAGTTTTCCATACTCAAATATTTTAAATTTTTTCCCTTTTTATTTTGACTGACTGAATTTTTCTAATGCTCATTAGTTTATTAAAATACACCATAATACATATAAAATATATAAACAAGCATTTAAGTAAAAAATTCACCGTAAAATATTACTGTTCAAAATGAATTTGGAAATACTTGCAGTACATTATTTAATAAAATTTCCTTTTTTCCTCAATTTAAGCAGCTTTCACATTTTTTCACTCAAAATATATGTATATATTTGTCATTTTTATACATTTATTCGATTTCGTGGATTCAATTTATCTTTAAAATATTGGAATATTCATGCTAGAAAAGAAACGAAAAATTTCAATTTAATTAAAATGTAAAAGGTGACACTTGCAGTCACTGGAGAGCTAACAAGCATACCTTGCTGAAAAACAAAATAATACTGCACTGAGGTGCGTGAGAGCCGTGAAATTCAAATATATATATTTTACATGTAATTATTTTATTAATTTTTATAAATACGAGGGTGGCAAATTTTATTTTTAACTTAATCAAAGAGTTCCATGAAATTTTTGAAGCACTGCGATATCATTTAGCAAAATTCAATTTAGTTTAGTAAATTTTTGATTTCTTTATTTTTTTAATGAATACTGCAGAGTTAAACATTTTTTAAAAACCAACTTGGCCCAAGATTTAATTGTAAATTTTTATCGTGATATTTAAAAAGCTAATAGTATATATTATATACATATAAGTATGCAAGCAAATGTTTATGTTCTTTTCCTGAATTTAGATGCCATCTTTTCAGGGCTAAATCAAAAATATACTTGAAATTTTAAGCAAAGAATGATTCATTTAAAGCGTTTATTGGAAATAAAATAATTCCTTCGACACATTAAAATTGTAAACCCAATAGTGCTGGAGGTGTAATTTCATTTTACAAAATACCATACAAAAACAAAAATGAATATTCTATAAATAAAGAGAAACCAGAAAATATTGAACAGCAGGCATAAAAGCGAGTTGCGTTAAATGAGCAAAGGTTGGTGATGTGTAATTGGTACATATAGGAAATGGCGGCTTAATCGTCGAATTGTTAACTTTTCTTCTTTGAAGCATATTTTAATAATACAGAGGCTAATTAAAATCAATGTAAATTTCAGTGAATGCTTCAAGTCTTAATTTCTTATGCAAGACTATTGCTTTGAATGCCGGCTTGCCCATTGCCAATTGCCTTTCGTATCATAAATCAATTTAAAGTGCTTAAAATCACTTTTAGGTTCTCGTTCACTTTGTTTGAAATCAGTCAAATTTTTTTCCATATACGAGTATAAAGTACTTCACACTTTATAATTGAAGTCACCGTAAACGTATCAAATTTAAGCCCTTTAATTCAAAGAATTCACAGCGTTGACCATAAATTTGGCTGAGAGAGTTAAATAAATCATATTTGAGTGCGAATAAAATTTATTATGCACATATGGTACATGCATGTAAGTGATAATATGATGGCTTATGACCTCAAAACTGTGTTTTATAAATATTTATATTTATATTTCTACAGAATCGCTGGCCTACATGGCGTATGAGTAACATTTTGTGGCATACAATACGAGTAGAATAAGTGACTAAAATAATAATAAATTAAATTAATATTTTAGCCAGCAGCTAGAAATTTGACAAAGTTCCCGAATCTGTTAGATATTTCATTTTGAAAATTAATTTTATTTAATTTCATCAGTTAAAATGAAAATAAAAATAATACATATACGTGTATGTATATGCATGTATACACGAACACTGAATTTATCAAATTTATGGTGTGCGTTTTTGTGATGTTGTTTCAACCAAATACAGGCACCTACAGACGGCGTAGACTCGGAACGGACGATGGTTTTTTATGTCAGATTTTTATGTTGGCATTGCCGGCTGAGGAGCGACCGCGATTATCACAATTTTTTTTGTTCAAATTATTTTACTATAATTTTCGATCGAAATATTATTTTATGCTGTTCTTTTTTCAAATTGAAGAAGTCATTAGTCGTTGCCGGTTCAAGAACCTGCAACCTTTCAGCCCCAAATAAGCATAGACTTAGTCTGCCGAATGCTGGACACTCACACATCACGTACGCCACTGTCTCTGTACATTTCCTACATTTCCAATAGGCAATGCCCCGTTAGCTGCCTTACCAACAGCCTAGAATCCGACCTTTTCACCCAAAGTCCCAAGTCCCTGACGAAGTAGGGTTTCTTCTTGCTTTTGCTTCACTTCTTTGAATGAAACTGGTAGCTGCGTTATTACGTTCTGTTCTAAAAGGACACCCACTTTAGCCACCTTGTCAGCTATCTCATTACTTTAAAGTTTTACTTTTTCAGAGAGAGCTTCGCAGCAGTTAGGAACGCTCAGTTTTTAGCTTTTAGATTTGCTGACCCGGTGGTGCTTATCAATGAAAGTCTGAAGATCATTTCTAGTCTATCCAGATATGTACACGTATGTTGTATTGTCCATAGCCAGTTGAAAATAGTGGAAGAAAGATCCCAAGTTCAACATTCAGCGTCCTCCACATATACAATAGTTTCCACGACAACTTGCTATCCTACACAAAGCCCAGGTACTTAATGCTAGGCTTCAGCTGTAAAGTGGCCTCTCCCAGATTTGGGTAGAGCCAAGCTGGAATTTTGTATTTCTTTGTGAATAGATCCTGATATTGCTGCTAATAGAGTTTTATAAGATTTTTTAAAAGAATTGTCTCAAAAAAATGAAAACTGGAAAGTTGCAAAAATTTAAATAATTTATTTGCTTATAATATTAATAAAAAAATACTACTAATAATGAAATAATTAAAAGGCAATAATTTAAAAAATATTTGGAATATCAAAGTAAAAATATTTTTTTCTAGACTTATTTTCGGTTATAATTTTAAAAATTATACGTTTTTTATAAAATTGTTATAAATTTTTATTTACGACCATTTTTAATCCAAACAATTAAAAAAATTAGAACATTTAATTCAATTATTTTAAACAACATTTAAAAATATTTTTTGAATTTTACCATATCGTTATTGGAAAGCTTCAACTACTTCGGGACTTTAATAATTTCGGTATCATATTTCTTCATTCATTCATTCTCTTTACACCAAAGAAATGAACTTTAGCATGAATTCTACGTTGAAGAAATATGCCGTAAAAAGGAAAAGACAAAAAAATGATATACTATAGCATATACGTATTACTTTTGCTCGAATAAACAGGAAAACGGGCAGGCAAAATATGATAGAAACCCAAGGATGTGTAAAAGAAATGTCTATTCCACTTGTGGATAGCTAAACGGAGTCAATGAGATTTTTTTTTTTGTGGCCACAGAGTAAACTAGAATTTGATAGGAAAAGGAAGATAATCCGGAATACATACATATGAATGGATAGTTATATAAATAATAGCGAACTATAGAAAGAAAACATCAAAAGAACACCAACAACAGTGTGAGCAGAGCAAGTAATAATGCAAAAAAAACTAAAAAAAACGCCAGAAAGAAAATATGTGTAAATTGCGTGCGTGTGTGCGTGTGTGTGTGGAAATAAAAGCAAGCTCAACCGCAAAACATCCTCGGCAAGCGATGATTTAGTGTTGCACGCTTGTACTTGTAAATAGAATATATACACATATACATATATATGGTAAATACATACACATGTATTTATATATATAAGTGCAAATTCATATACAATGGCATATAAAGTATAATATTTTATTACAACATATTTTAAAATGAGTTCCTTCCCAAATAATTCTACAACACTCTCGGAAGTGCTCAATGAACTACAGTAACGCTACACTCCTATACTCGTATACAAAAATAAAAAAGAGAGATGGCTTGTGTGAGTGTGCACATAGTATAATAAATATATTTTTCATTTGAACATATGTATGTACATACATATTTATTGCTTGAGTATATTTTTTTCGTATTATTATAATTTTTGAAATTGAAAATAAAGTAAAATTTACTTCCCAACAAAGTTCATAAGCTTTTATGCTACACATTCCAATGCTTTTGAGGTTTATAAGTGTGCGGGAATTAGCATAGAGTGTTTTTTGCTCGAAATATATATATATATATATCCTTATAACGCAAAAGTGTAGTAGTTTTTTTCGAATTTTTGTGCTGAAAAGCTTTTTAATGATTTCTTAGTAAAATGATCTCATTGACTTTTTTGTTTATTCCGTTTGGTTTCAACCGATCACGGTTTTTACAGTTTTATGAAGTGTGTTTTGTTGTTTTACTTGCAGTATTTGCGTAGGGAAAAGAGTGATTTTTCGGTGGAGTTAGGTTAGGTTATATTGTGGGGCTATCGATCTAACGTATTAGACTTAGACTTGACTAAGATCAATTGTAAGCTTGATCAAATAACTTAACCATTAGGCTTCATTATCCAGCCATTTAGATAGACTTTGAAGTTGGCTCTCTTTGATAGATCATCTAGTAGATAAAATTCCTAAACCTAACACTGTGCTAAGCAGGACAATCGCACAAGAGAGGGATGATCATTTGCTCTTCCTTATCATCCTTACAGCTTCTGCAGCATCGTCTATAGGGTGCCATTGGTCTCTCCATATGTCCTATTAGGCATGAAAATATTATTTGTATGAAAATATCCTCTCTTTTTAAAGAGTGTATAATTCGTAATATTTTCTTGTCACATTTTGGCCAGGTGGGCTTGAACTTGGCATATTGTAGTTTAATTCTAACTTGACAAGTGACAGAAGGCATACCAATGCCTTCTTTATCGAGAAAAATGTGCTTGATTGTACCTTGCCTACCAAGTTCAGCCATCTTACAGTTTCACACGATGTCCCTGTGAACAGCCACCCACGTAAGAGAAAGTATGTTCCGTTTGGCCATCTCCTGTGGAGATAAACGACAGTCCAGCACAATCTTGGAGACTGGTATAAGCGAACATAGCGCTTTTATTTCTGCCGGACTCTCGCTGAAAACGAAGAAATCTTTATATATGGAGGGGAGGGGATTTCGATATGCATTGCTGACTCTCTTTGTTTAAGCAAACTCGGGCAGCAATAACATTACATATGTATAATTGGCGCTTTGTAACCGTTGAAGGAATTTGTGGTTTTACGTCTTGATGGTTTTTCCAACAAATAGAGGGAACTACAGTTTATACTAAGCCGCCTCTGCACGGCTGATGGTTTTTTTATAAGAAGATTTTAGTTTCATGTCAGAAGTGCACTCAGAGGGGTTGACATTCCCTGCCGAGGGGCGACTGCAATTAGAAACTTTCAGCTTAATTTTTTATTTTAAATTAATTTTCTAAATCTTTTGGATATTGGTCGCAACAGGATTTGAACCCTGGCCTCCCCAAAGGCGGTACGTAATGCTAAACACTTGGGTACCGCGGCCACAATAATATTCACAAGGGATAAATTTCAAATTCCAGTTTTTTGAAGGCCAGGCCTCTGCTCCGATTCCCGTTGCCGGAATTCAAGAGCAAAAAATGTAAGTTCAAAAATCAAAGAAAAATCTTTAATTCTTTCAAACATTAAAAGCTAATTCCTGAATGATACTCATTGGATTAGCTAGAAAAGCAAATGAATTAAAGTTGAGGCAATATTGCTGCCAGCAACATCACAACATCAAGGCAACACACAATCTCTATTACTGCTGAAACTGTTTCCAACAGAAAATAGGAGAAAAACATATTTTGCAAATACGGAATACAACGCTACTCTTTGATCCCTTTACAACATTCCCCAACATATTGAAAATTTAAAATTGACTACAAAGTTTATCCTTAAATTCACTTTTCATTATCCTTGCTTTGGGTGCTTTCTGTTTTCCTGCATTGCAATATAATGTATAGCAACTAATCCACATCAGACTAAATGCTAAACGAATAACAACAACAACAACTAATAGAGTTGACACTGAGAATGGCATATTACAGCAACAAAATTCTTTGCTATGTGCCTGAGAGCGCAATACATACATACATATATGCCAGCATATGTATGATATACACATGTGCATATATTGAACAAAAAATAATAAAAAAACACATCTAAGTCCTTTTCCCAACTAAATGTCAGCTGCGGCTGACATGAGAAACAGGCAAAGCAAAGCGATGCGGAACGAAACGAAACGAAACAAAACGAATGGCATGCCCAGCCCAGCAAGGAGAGGTCCAGCTGGCATATATGCTGGGACATAATGGTCGACTCTGCTCAGTTACGGCGGCGTTGTGGCCGATGCATTGTCTGAAAGTAGAGAGAAATATCATGCATTCATGCCAACAATACCAACAACAGCAGTAACTAAGGAGAAAGCCAAAATTGAACAGCCAAAACATGATCTTTGCCATACATACCATATACATACACATATATAAGTATAGATGTAAGTGCATGAATATACGAGTACCATATGCCATTTAACGTTTCTTTCTACTATTTCACATTTTAGTTTGAATGAGAGAAATTGTAAATTGTAAAATTCGTAAATGCCTGTTTGCTGGTATGCAGGCGTATGCTTGCGGGTGTTGTCAACTCAGTACTCAGTACTCAGGTGTTCATGTATTCACTTCCGCACTGTTGTCACTCTTGCTGTTGTTAGTTTTACACTCATTACTGTTGACATATTGCTTGGCTTTTATTGGCATTGGCAGTAATTTGAAAATTTCTCAGCAACATAGCAAGAAATTTTGTTTACAAATCTTCCTTGTGTGTGGGTCAATCAGAAGGTAATATCTGGGGTATGTGCAAAGCTTTGCTTTCAATTTAATAATGCCGAGTGGTCAGCTGGGTCGAGGGTATGGGTTCGAATCCTAACCAGACCAACAAACATAATTGGAAATATAATTATTCTTACAGCAGCTGCTTATATAAATGAAAGGTACAATTTTTTTTATTTATTTTATTTTAGTTCCTTTTATTGTGTTATTTTTTTTATTGTTATTTTATTTAATTTTGTTTTATTTTATTTTATTTTACTTAAATTGATTTAATTTAATTAACTTTATCTTCTTTTATTTTGTTTTCTCTTCTTTTATTTAGTTTAATTAAATTTAATTTAATTTTTTTTTAGCTTACTCTATTTTGCTATTTTATTTTATCTTTGATGTTTTTTTTATTTAATTTAAATTTATTTTTTTATTATATTATATTTAAATTTATTTAATTTAATATAATTTAATTTATTTTATTTTATTTTGGTTTGATTTATTTGATTTAATTTAATTATATTTCATTTTATTTTATTTTATTTTATTTTATTTTATTTTATTTTATTTTATTTTATTTTATTTTATTTTATTTTATTTTATTTTATTTTATTTTATTTTATTTTATTTTATTTTATTTTATTTTATTTTATTTTATTTTATTTTATTTTATTTTATTTTATTTTATTTTATTTTATTTTATTTTATTTTATTTTATTTTATTTTATTTTATTTTATTTTATTTTATTTTATTTTATTTTATTTTATTTTATTTTATTTTATTTTATTTTATTTTATTTTATTTTATTTTATTTTATTTTATTTTATTTTATTTTATTTTATTTTATTTTATTTTATTTTATTTTATTTTATTTTATTTTATTTTATTTTATTTTATTTTATTTTATTTTATTTTGTTTTATTTCATTTTGTTTTATTTTATTTTATTTTATTTTATTTTAATTTATTTTATTTATATTTTTTATTTTAATTTATTTTATTTATATTTTTTATTTTATTTTATTTTATTTTTTTTTTAATTTAATTTATTTTATTTAATTTAATTTAATTCAATGTAATTTAATTTAATTTATTTTTTATTTAACTTAATTTATTTTATTTTATTTTATTTTATTTTAGTTTACTCTATTTTGTTATTTGATTTTATTTTATTCAATTTAATTCAATTTTTTTCCTATTTCTATTTTTTCTATTGCATTTTATTTTAATTATTTTACATTATTATTTTTACGATATTTTTTTTTATTTAATTTTATTAAATTTTATTGTATTATTTGTTATTTAATTACAATTTGTTGTATTTAATTCTTATTTATATAAAATTTATAATATTTATTTTAAATAAATGCGACTGCGTCATATGCTTCGTTATTATTTATTTAAATACCTGTTTTTTTATTTGCACTAAAAATCTAAACACTTTTGTTAATACTTCCTTTCAACAAGTCTCTCCACTCAACTAAAATACTACAAAGTTGTATGAAAGAGAATCTTTAAACCCATATTCGCTACCGTTATTTCATCTAATACGACTTTTATGAGGCATAAGCGCCTTCATCCTCCCACACGTCGTATGGCTAAAGCTTGCAAATTTTCGAAAATCTGCTGTGCTGCAGTGCTTACTGACTAAGCAACAAATTATGCATTATTACTGCCAGTGTATAGAGCACAAACATATGAACACCCGAGGAATGGTGTACTCTTACATGAGTATGGAAATGGAGTGCATTTTATGGGATCCAGTGGTTTGGTGTCGTTTGAGGAAAGTTAGTTGCCAAAAGAGAGAGTGAGGGGTTCCATAATCCACTTTAACAGTTTAGCTTTAGCGAATTTCTTTTATGCACTTCGCGCACTTGATTGCACTGTGCTTACACATAAACGCACACACACACACACACACACACACACACACAAACACAGTGAAAATTGTATTGCTAGCGACTTAGTAGTTTTGGCGGCGGATGTGGAAGTGGTGGATGAAGCAAATGAAAATTTGAAACCAGCAGCCCGGTGAGCAGATTGGCGGCGCTGCTGGGAAGGGAAGAGGGCTTGTAAGAGACTGTAATTTCCTGCAAGCTTTGCACTCCACCTACTCATGATCCACTTCGTAAAGGAAAACACCGACAACTATTTTGCGTAATCGGCGCGAATTTTCGCTAAAGTAATTGTGTTGGAATCGCTAGCCGCACATCTTTAACATATGCATTTGCTTACACATATATGTATGTACATATGTATGTATGTATGCTTTATACTGCATATGAGATTTCACTTTTAGTTATACCTAAAAGCATTTGGCACTTGTGGCGCCGAGGTTGTAGTTAAGCTGCAGACTTTGCCGCCCGGACTTTGTTAGACGTGCAACCGTGCTGCTTTGAACGCTCATCAAAATTCGTTGGCGAGAAGTTTTACATATAAAAAATACGAATTTCCTTGAAATTAGAGGAAATTGTGCTGCACCAAAAATATACATGTGACGACACAAGGAGGCGGCAACTTGAAACAGACGAGCACTAATTCATGGAGTGTTGTTAAATACTATAAACATATAGTATATATTAGCGCTTACCTTCTGGAATTGAAATTGAAAATTTGTGCTGGAAATAATTTCTGTTTAGTGATGTTTTATATTTTGATATTTTTATGTTTTACCATAATTTATGGCTAGCCATAATTTATGTTGAGTCATACATAATTTATGTTCATTCATATTTAAAGTTTAGCGAAATTTATTGTTTAAGCTAAATTTTAATAATTTCTTAATTTATGTTTTACCATAATTTATGGCTAGCCATAATTTATGTTGAGTCATACATAATTTATGTTCATTCATATTTAAAGTTTAGCCAAATTTATTGTTTAAGCTAAATTTTAATAATTTCTTAATTTATGTTTTACCATAATTTATGGCTAGCCATAATTTATGTTGAGTCATACATAATTTATGTTCATTCATATTTAAAGTTTAGCCAAATTTATTGTTTAAGCTAAATTTTAATAATTTCTTAATTTATGTTTTACCATAATTTATTTTTGGCCATAAACCAAACTCATTTAAAAAAAATTCTTCTAAGCTTTTCCTACAAGGACAATTTCAGTTTTTATTTAAGCATGCAATTGTACATAGCTCGCTCACTTTTCTTCCGTGCCAGATCGGCTAACGCGCCCGCCACACTTACCACAGACGCTTAGTTAGCAAACGTTGTCGGTGCGTTAAGTTGGCAACAAAACGTTTCCGCGCGAAAAATTTAAACACAAATTGTTTATGTATGCGCAACCATGCAGTAAGTCGATGTGGAAGCTAAAAACAACAACAATAACAACAATAACAACAACAGCAACAGCAACTAAACTAAGTATAACAGCACCTAGAAATATGAAAACGAAGAGTCAGAAAAATTAACAGAGAAAACAATAAGAATAGACATACGCAACCGCAGGACGCTAAAGTGAAACAAACATTCCAATATACGTATATACATACGTGTATGTACATATTTATGTATGTATGGTATAATATATGTAGGTGTATGCATACATACCTATTGTTTGCGGGCGGTAGATAGAAAAAATGTGTAGCTCATGGAAAGGCATAATATGTATTCGCAGATTATTCGCCACATTGTACAACAATAACAAAAACAACAACAAAAGCAGCAACTTGCTAACAAGAACAGTAAACGGCTATGTCGGACAACAACCAACACTTGCAACAGTGACAGATTTTCACACACATTGCAGTGGCAAGGTGACGAATAAAAGTTTACAATCATTCACATTTATATACCTATATACTATATACATATGAATATATACACAATAGTGCGTATGCAACCACGTAGAAAAAAACAGTTCCTTTGAAATTGCATCCAAGCAAACGACAATTTTGGTATACAATCGAGATGAATACCACACGTTTTTAGTCACATTATTTCAATAAATTATTATCCCATAGTAAACGAGATATGTGAAATTCAGTCATTTAATTCTGATCCGCTACAGCGTTTAGTTTGATAAATAAATATATATGACCTTCAAACCACATTTTTGTCGTCTGTCGAATTGTTTCATGCTTCCAACGGCTAAAGCATTTCAAAGTTTCATGAAGTCATGTTTTTAATCTGAGTTGATTTCTTTAGAAATTTCATACCAAACTCAAAAAAATCTAAATTTTTGCTGCCTCGTTCAAAGTACATTCCCCAATGATATTATAAACAGATGAAACTTTCCAATTGTCTTTCTAAATTTTATGAGTGTATGCTAGTTACAGATGGCCTAGAAGTTTGAGATTATATTTTATATTCTATACTCTGCATTTTTTACTCTTTATTATATGTTCTGTGTTCTGTGTTTTATGTTCTATGTTCCATATTCTACATTATATATTCTATATTCTATATTCTATATTCTATATTCTATATTCTATATTCTATATTCTATATTCTATATTCTATATTCTATATTCTATATTCTATATTCTATATTCTATATTCTATATTCTATATTCTATATTCTATATTCTATATTCTATATTCTATATTCTATATTCTATATTCTATATTCTATATTCTATATTCTATATTCTATATTCTATATTCTATATTCTATATTCTATATTCTATATTCTATATTCTATATTCTATATTCTATATTCTATATTCTATATTCTATATTTTATATTCTATATTCTATATTCTATATTCTATATTCTATATTCTATATTCTATATTCTATATTCTATATTCAATATTCTATATTCTATATTCTATATTCTATATTCTATATTCTATATTCTATATTCTACGTTCTATATTCTATATTCTATATTCTATATTCTATATTCTATATTCTATATTCTACGTTCTATATTCTATATTCTATATTCTATATTCTATATTCTATATTCTATATTCTACGTTCTATATTCTATATTCTACATTCTATATTCTATATTTTTCTGCATATTATCAGTACCACTAGAGTCTGCTTGTGGCCTGGCAAACGTTTTGAAATGATTTCGAACGAAAGAAATCCGCGAGATTTCTGAACTGAAAAATGTATTTTCTAGTGTATATGAGTGTATTGCAAATTCATTTGAACAGCTTTGAAAATGCAAATACCTATGTACCTGAAGACAACCAACATGCCAACGGTACGTTGAATAGATCTTGTTTAATTGCTTTCTCTTACATTTACTGAAGATACGAGTACAGTGATGTTTTTCTCGTCACAGAAAGGTGAGAGTGAGTGAGTTGGTAAAACGATATTTGCACATGCATTTACGTGCTATCTGTATATCTACATAACTTACCGATTTGTTGATATGTATGTGTGTGTGTGTGAGGCATGCAATATTGTACCTTTTGCTGTACACAGAACATTCCCGTTTCAGGCAGGAGAGCAGAAACATCGGGTTTGCTCCTTTCAGTTATTGGCGTAAATGTGAATGTGTGTACACACATACATTTAAATCAAAGGTTATACAGTTTTGGAGTGACCAAAAAGGACTTGTAGCATGCTTTTGAAGTGCTGTTATTACTAATAGTTGTGGTTGTGATTGTTAGGCTTTTATTTTTGCAGACTGAAGGATGCGTTTGATTCATTCCGTTTGGAATTAAAGTCCGCAAAATTTTTATGTCCAGCACATTAAAAATATATATATATATATATGTATGGTAAGTTTCACCTTGTCAAAAGGCATATTCTCTATGTATATATATATGTACATACAAGCACCAACAGCAAATTTTTTTAGTTGATTTTCTGGCTTTCATTAGATATTGTGAAAATTATGCACAGATGTGCATTTATTTATTGCCTATTTCTCGGCGCAACCACATTTATTGTCTCTTTTCCTATATCCATACACATGTGTATGTACATATGTACGGCTTTTGCATGCAATTGGTACCATGTGTTGAAGACAACAATTTTTGGCAATTAGAACTAGTAGCAAAATATTGAGTTTGTAAATAAGAAAAGCTTACCTTGCTTTATAGAGAATATTTATTTACGAAAATGTAATTTAATATTTTGTTGCTTTGATAGGCAACGACGAGCATTTTTTTTTTGGATTTATTGAATGTTGTCCATAAAAAGTTAACACAAAAGGAAACTGGTATCCAAAGACATTACTTACCTAAAAAGAGAGAGAGAAAATTTATTTATATTTATTGCATTTGTATGGTATTTACATACAAGTATAAAACAAGTATAAAACTTAGCTTTAAGAGAGGAGATTAAATGAATCAAATATATGTCGAGAGCTGCAGCTTAAACAATTTTCAATAAAAAAAACTTTTTCAGAAGATTGCATATTATCTTGACAAGCATTTCTCTTTTAACCTCTTTAATTAAATTTCGGTATATATAATTAGAATTTATAAAAATTTCTTATTTGCGGAATTTTGGAAACACAAAACGTGTTTTTCGTATAAAGAAAATCGAGTCTTTTAAAAAATATTTCATATAAATGTCCATTTCAAAAGCTTCGCAGGGATACTAAGCTTTTCTAAATTAATTAGATATTAAACAACTCAGATGAGAATTTTTTGTAATGACTTTCACATCTTTAGATAAGTTTTTTGAAATTTTTAAATATTTTATATATATGGTATAATTGGCGCTTTGGCACCGTTGAAGCGAATTTCGGCCGAGCTCCGCCTCCAATTTCTTCTTTACCGCCGCCTTCGAACAGCTAATGGTTTTTTAATAGAAGCTATTATTTCAAGTCAGAAGTGCATTCTCTGCCGAGGGGCGACCGTAATTAGAAACATTAACTTCATTTTTTATTTTAAATTAATTTTCTATAACTTTGGATGTTGGATGTACCAGGATTTGAACCCGGGCCTTCTGAATGACGGTACGCAATGCTAGCCTTATTAGTTAGATTTTAATACAATATTAAATTTCTAGTTTTAATTTCTAACTTTAATTTTAATTTTTAACTTTAATTTTTAGTTTTAAATTTTAAAAATATAATTTCCAATTTCTAATTTTTAAATTTTTATTTTTAATTTTTGGCTTTTTTTAATTTTTTATATTTCATTTTTTTTTAATTATTAACTTTTAATTTTTAATTTTCAATTTTTAATTTTTAATTTTTAATATTTAATTTTTAATTTTTAATTTTTAATTTTTAATTTTTTATTTTTAATTTTTAGTTTTTTAATTTCTTATATTTCATTTTTTTTAATTATTAGCTTTTAATTTTTAATTTTTAATTTTATATTTTTAATTTTTTGATTTTTAATTAATAAATTTAATTATTAATTATTAGTTTTTAATTTTTAATTTTTACTTTTTAATTTTTAATTTTTAATTTTTAATTTTTAATTTTTAATTTTTAATTTTCAATTTTTTATTATTAATTTTCAATTTTTAATTTTTAATTATTAAATATTAATTATTAATTATTAGTTTTTAATTTTTAGATTCTCATTTTAATTTTTAGTTTTCATTTTCATTTTTTTATTATTAATTTTTAATTATTAATATTTAACTTTTAGATTTTAATTTGTAATTTTTACATTTAATTTTTAGTTTTTAATTTCAGGCTTTTAATTTTTAGCTTATAATTTTTAAAATTTAATTTCTAGCTTTAAATTTTCATTTTAATCTATAATTTTTTTATTTTTAATATTTAATTTTTGTTTTTGATTTTTTATTTATTATATTTTAATTTTTTTTAGTTTTTTAATATCGTTTTTATTTCTTTTCATTCGTAATTAATAAAAAATGCTGGCACAATCAAAGCTTATTTTCGAGTGACGTCAGTGCTTTAGTATATGACCTCATATGACAAATATAAAGATCATGAAATTAATAAATCATAATGAAAAATTTATACAGAAAAACAAGTTGAGTATCAAGTATACACTCCAAAAAAGTAATATTTTTTTTTTATATTTTATATTTTATTATATTTTTATGTGCCTCTGTGTATTTAGTGCAACTCATTGGAAATGCCTGAACACAGATTTAGTTATGTATTTTAATATTTATTATGAAAACATCAATTCTTTCAAACATAATTAATTTTGTAAATTACGAAATGTACATATTTCTATGGCATAACATGTTACATACAGGACATTCAAAACAAGCAAACTAACCACAACAAATTAACCAATTGAAAATTATATTTGCGCTCGCGACCTGCTTTATTTGATAAGCACTGAAATAAATCGGAAAATATATTTCATCAACAAATAAATGCATTCGTATGTACCATATGTACTCGTATATGTATGCATGTATGTATATAACATCTGATTTGTTTATATTTTTGAGCATTTTATACGAAAATTCCATATGAGATAAAATTTCAACTTATGTGATTATAAAAAAATACCAAATAAATTTTCTATTCATTTCCAAATTCAATGCGCACAGCATGCGACTATTGGTCATGGCATAATTTTAGGCGCGCCTCAATGCATTTTCATCGTCACGTTATCGCATTTGTGCACACGTACGCGGCGAACGATTTAGCTGCGGTCACATAATTAAACAGTTAACGCGATGGCAGTGTTGGCGTTTGAGTAGCAAATAGAAATTTTATACTGCAATAATTACTCATACGACGTGGCGCACAGCAGGCAGAGAATGCGGGTGCTTTTATTTTATAAACAGAGGATTATATTGAAAACTAAATAAAATAATACATATATATTTAGATATACATATATTCATGCTTTTGTGAGCATAATTACAAACCACAACATTGGATTATCTAATGTGCACCGGAACACACAGAACAGACACACAGTAGGCAGCTTCATAACTAACGAATAGGCGACTTGACGATACATACATACATATATTTATATTTGCAAGAGAAATTTTCATAATATGTTTGTAAGCGCATAAATCCTCTTGTGTTGAAATTCTGTTGCTGATTGGGCAAAAAAAAATTCGAATATTCGAATTAGTATGCATACGTATACTGGCTATACGCGCACAAGCAATGAGGCATTAAACAGTGATGGTACTCATTACTATTTTTATTTTATTCCATTTATTATGTTTACTCATTTAATTATTTATTTTTATACAATTAAAGTGCAGTTAAAATATAAATTTGGCACTCAGCGCATGATATTTTTATTATTATAATAATTTATTCAACATACTCGTACATATATGCGCATTAGGGTCTGCCGGAACTACAATACAATTAAAAAAGAAACTATACCTACAAGAACTAATGCAAAACTTTATAAAAATACATGAAAAATTTCAAAATTTTCTATGCAAATTAACACCTTTAAGAATGTTGTGTATAAACATCTGACAGTATTCGTATCTATTCACCGAATCAGTGGCGTAAATTCGCCTACAAGAAAGTACTTGTTCGCCGAAGGTGGTAAGAAAGAAGAGAGTAAAAATGAAATATCATTTTTATAAATTTTATATACTTTACACTTTTTATTTCCTTTTCTTGTATCAGACTCTACGAAAGTGCTGCTCAAAATTTTAAAGGTTTTGTTAATTTAAAAATATTTCGGCACAGCGGTTGCTGAAGTAAATAAGAGTCAATTAGAAATAAAGTAAAATAATAATTTATTAGAAAATATTCATTTTCAAAACTGATTTAATAAACAAAATTTGTTGTTATCGTTATTGAAAATTATGAAACTAATAAGAGAATAAATATTATATAAATCTTTAGATTCTTGAACAACCTTGTAAAGGGTTGCCAAATGTATGTCAGAAATGTCAAAGCAAAGAAATGGTTAAATTAGTTTTATTATAGAAAACATTAAATTCATCATTTTTAAGCACAATATATGTATATAATATTGAGTGAAATCGTAATTTTTGATTATACTGTCATCGAATTAGGGTTTCAATGTTTAATTTTTAGTTAACGAAGATATGAATATTTGATAATAACATTTTTTATTTATTTATGAATTTTAAAAGAAAAAAATATTAAAAAAAATTTAAATTAAACATGTAAAAGAAAATGTGTTTAACTGTTAAACATACTAAAATTTCCAGCAATGCTGTAATGATTAATTTTCATAAATAAACATATAGGAAATATCCTTTTTGATTCAAACAAAACAATGATTGCAACATGTGGCTTATGAACTTTTTATTTTTCTTTTTGTTTAATTATTTTTGTTTGATTTATGCCCAAAATTGCTATATGAAGATAAAGAAAGAGAGAGAGAGAGAGATTGCGCTAAGGCCACCAAAAGCAGGAAACGGAAAACGGAAGTGCGAGAAAGGAAGTCAAACTAAATGCTGCCATTATTAGTTTTAAGTTGCCAGTGGGTTGATAGAATTAGCAAAGCTTTTACTCGCCACTTTCGCAGCAATGCACATATGCAACATATGCCTTTACATACATACATACTCGTATGTGTGAAATAGTTGTTAGTTATGATTGCATTTGTTCTTAAAGTTATAGTTTTATAGTTGGCAACCTTAAGGGCAAATTGTTTTTGTTTTTACATCAATTCATGCACGCACTATGATTGTTTCTGACATTCCGCAGTTTCTTCGCTCCCAACAAGTTTTATGCATATGTGTACGTAAGGGTAAGAGAGCAAACAAATACCAGGCGATGGGTAAGTTTTCAAATCATGGAAAGCAGGGTTGGGAATAGTTTTCAATGTGCTGGAAATTATATATAATTGCACATACAGATGTACATATATGCATTTATCTACCCTGTAGTTAAGTGCGATAGTTTAAAAGTGCGTGAAAAGTAGTTTGCAACAGCTTTTTTCATGCACGCAAAGTCACTCAAACTACCAACTATACATCAGCTGCATACTAGTTAAATACTAGTTGAATTTTCACCTCGCAAACAACAAAGCATTCGGTTATTGGGACTACACTCGTAATTTCCTAAGAGACATACAAAATGTGTTAGTGCCATAGCGGTGGATATTATTACCGTTATGATTTCATACATATTGTACAATACTAGTAACTTACTTAGTTCAGCTTTTAACTACAGGGTATTTGCAAGGCGCCACATGCCACATGCGATAAAATGTGGTTTCTTACTCAGCCACATACCATATATGCCAAATTTATGAAAAATTAGTTTCTCACTCAATATAACGGGTTGTGGGTTTGTTTTTTTTTTATTACTTTCATGTAAAACTTTTCATGTAAACGTTTTTGACTCCATTTTAAACTGACAAAATATTTGTGTGTTGTCATAGCGCAACAAGCAGAAATGATTAACTTCGTACGCTGTCAAGCCATAATGCCACATGTTGTGGCAAGTAAAGTTTATACCGATTTTAAATTACTGTTTTCCATAAGACTCAGTGTCAGCTGGTGTTTGGTATTGTATATATACGAGCATACATTTACATAGATTATATGCACTGCACATGAAGTGAGTGGGCAGAGCAAAATCGATATAATATATGTATGTATAGCTAAACTAATTGTTTACTGATTTACGTCTATGTAATTTTATTTTACATTTTTATTTCAGCCCTCATAACCTAGCGGAAGGTTAGAGTTCGAGTCCTGGTCCGAACAATTTCTAAAATTTATACAAAATTAATTTAAATGGAAAGTTAAGTTAATTTTTCAGATTGTGGTCACCCTTCGGCACGGCATGTCAAGCCCGCCGAGTGGATTTCTGATATAAAATAAAGGCTGCTCATAAAATCTCATCAGCTGTAAGGAGGCAGCTTATTGTTAACTGATCCCTCCATTTGTTGGATAAACATTAATATGCTTACCATAAATTGGAGGAGAAGCCCAATTGTTTTATTTCATTGCAATTAATTTAATTTTATTTTTCTATTATTTTAATTTCTGATATTCTATTTTATTTCATTTCAATTCATTTTATGTTGGGATATTTTATTTTGGTTGTTTTGTTTTATATAATAAATAAATTTATTCTAATTAAATTTATTTAATTTAATTTAATTTAATTTAATTTAATTTAATTTAATTTCCTTTCATTTCATTTTATTTTATTTTAATTCATTTTATTTTATTTTATTTGTTTTTATTTTTTTTATTTTATTTTTTATTTTGCTTTATTTTATTTTTTATTTTGATTTATTATATTTTTTATTTAGTTTTATTTCAATTCAATCTTCATTTTATTATATTTTATTTAACACTATTTTATTTTACTTTCTTTACAATAATACAATCGTTATTTATTTTATATAATCTTTTTTTTAATTTATATTATTTTTTTTAATTTGTTTTGTTTTGTTTTGTTTTATTTTATTTTATTTTATATTATTATATTTTATTCAACTAAATTTTTTTATTATTTTTTTATTATTTTTTATTATTTTATATTCTTTACTTTACAATAATACAATCTTTATTTCACTTTATTTTATTTTATTTTATTTTACTTTATTTTATTTTATTTTATTTTATTTTATTTTATTTTATTTTATTTTATTTTATTTTATTTTATTTTATTTTGTTTTATTTTATTTTATTTTATTTTATTTTATTTTATTTTATTTTATTTTATTTTATTTCATTTTAAATTATTTTTAATTTAAATTATTTTTTATTTTTTTTTCCAACTACATACATACATGTTACAAGTGTTTAAGTGCAAAAGTACTACAGAAATCAGCAAAGATAACATGGAGACTGCTAAAATGATGGGCGGGAGGGGAAGAGAGTGTGAAAGAAAGGCAGATGTGTGTTACTGTTATAATTGTTGCTCTTAACTGTTGTTCGTGCCACTTAAGCTGTTGTCTGCTTCCTTAACAACAAAGAAATACAAATATAACGCATTTTGTTTTTTCTTATACGCACACACATATACATATAGGTATATGGACATATTCCTATCCATATGTGTACTCATGTTTTTTATCGCACTTTTCTTTATAAGATTTTATTTGCACTTTACTGTTATGATATAAACTATAAATTGTAATGACACGATGATACGCACACATACATACATATCATGCATCCATATGGATGTATATTAATGTGTATTAAATATGTAATTTTGTTGTTGTTCGGCTAAGTCGGCTATTAACAGTAACAGCTAGACATAGAGCACACAAGGGAAGAGAGACGTAGATTTTATGTGAGCTCATGGAGGAAAAATAATAATTTCATACGCAGAAAAGTTAATAATAAATGTCATAAAAAAGTTTAAGTGCTACTCTTGCGCTGGAAATATATGCATGAGAAAGCAAACGAGTGAATGTTGACAAACACATAAATATATTACAGCTGGCAAATGAAACTCTTGATGCAAAGTAGGTGAGAGGGTGCTCAAGAGATTGGCGTGCTCATATACAAATGTCTATAAAAACATATGTGTGTGCATCATTATGACTCCAGTTTATGGCAGGGCTGGAGGGTGAAATATATATATATACTGTATTTCAGATTTTGAAATGCAGTGTGCGCCTAACACGGACCAGATCTAACTTATTGTTAAGGGAAACATTTTGAGACAGTGCTTGTTTTCATTTCAATCTCTTTCATTGAATCGCGGAGTGACCTACAGACGATTTGGTTCTCATACGAATAAAATACGAACTCGTTCGTCATATTTAAAAAAGTAAACTTCGGCAGTTGGGGTATCACACTCTGAGTATGTAGATGATGAAGTGAGTGTTGAATACCTCTGCTGCAAGAATAAGACAAGGTGTTCAGGGGTGATTAAGCCCGATTTTCCATCGAAGAACATTTCGATAAGCTCCTTTCATTCATTTCATCAAAAACAAATGAGGATCTGCTACTACTAGCAACCGAAAAAATAAGTACAGCTTTTTTGTGATATACAAAGGCTAAATGTTATAAAATCATTGGGACGTATCCAAGAGTGCTTGCAAGAGATAAAGAAAAAAAAATCACTTTTCCTGAGTTGCACTGCGAAATTCATGGATTCGATTTGTGAAAAAAAAAACAAAACAGTAGAGCCGAAATGTTGGAATTTTCAACACTTATTAAAGAAAATAAAATAAAATAATTAAAAGCTTTTACGTAAATTAAAGTGGCATAAAATAAATTGTTTTTGTTTTTCAATTGCAATTTACGAGAGTGGCACATCGTAAAAACCTCCGCTTGGCTGTGGGCGCTTTTATATATGCAAAAAAATCCAACTTTTTTCTCTCTTTCATATAAGTTTTCAGTTTTATTAACCCAGTGGCGAAAGTTTCTGCTCTGAGTGGTAGAACAGCAACACCGCGAGAACGACTCAATTTAATCCAACATAGGTACATAAATAAATCTTCATTCACGAACAATTCTCAAATAAGCACATACATACACATGCACACCAAGCATATTAAGGCTATTCAAAAATAAAACTTATAAAAAAAAAAAACAAAAAAAAAAATAAATAAATAAATAAATAAAAAATAAAAATAAAGCAGAAAAGTGTTGAAAATTATACGAAAATAGAAAACCGCAATGCAGGCATACACACACACGCACCCACGCATATGAGAGAAAATGTCATCAACTTCCTCTTGGCATAAAATTGTACATTCGCACATACAGCACATTCATACGTGTATAAATAATTACATATACAAACACACATTTTTATGCAGTTAAATAAATGTGCACGTATGAATGAACAAGTCACCCTTTACTCAGTGCTCTTTATGAGATTCGAAATTTATTGCAGTTTAAAAATTATGCTACTCTTCCTTTTAATGGCTTAAGTAACAGTAATTTTTTATTTTTATACATATAATATATATGTATATGTTTTGTTTTTGTTTCTGTTTTTGTTGCTTACTATTTGCATGGAATCAACAATAAAATTTTGTGTGAGATACCAGCACATTCCTGACCTCCACCCACGTCCCTTTGGTGATTCTGCGAACTTTATGCGCTGCTGTCGGTCTCCAGCGAGCTGTTTAATTTGCATAAATGCGATTTCATAAAGAAATGCCATTGATTATGATTTACGAGTATACGTGTATGTAGATTTGTGCATAGACGTTGGTCGCATATACTTTTTATTTTACAAGTTTCGAAGGAACTTTTTGCTTTATTATGATAAGTACGCTTTGCAGATTTAATTTAGTGACTAATTCTATTTGTGCGGACTCTTTGGGTTAATTCAATGAATACACTTGACATCTTTTTCCTATCTAATTGAGTTAAAATATAAATGGCAGATGGAGAGAAATATTTAGCCGATCTGAATGAAATGAAAAAATGCTTCTTGGAAATATAAATATATATATATGTACATCAACATTAAACGTGATAAAGAATTGAACATAAAAATACTAACTTTCTTTTGTATTAATAACAATAACTGTATTTCCCTCATTTCGATTCAAAAGCTTTTCTCACAAAAGAAAAAAAATAAAATAAAGGTACAATAAATTTCAAAATATTTTTTTGACTACTGGAGAAATGTAGGAAAGAGAGAACAGAGAACTGAAGATTTTCTTTGCACATCGAGAAGCACGAGCATTTGTGCAACGAAGTCTCGCACGAGTTTGAGCTTTTCGAGCTTTTTCATGTATTTTGATTGAAAAGGCCTCAAAGTTTTATATCTTTTTCGGCACCTTCTTTTATATATATATATTTATTTTTTAATTAACCGATGTAAAGTTTTGAGTCATGGCCCAAGGTCGGAAAATTTTTGAGAAAATAAAACTAAGCTGCTATTAGAAGCTTTTAAGCTAATATGAGAGAAGTTGAGTAAAGAGTGCTGCTGGAACTTGAAACCAAATTCTAATAACAGTTTTTACTTGCTTTTGTGAGGTGTGCACTTTTCTTTTATCGTCTCCTCGTATATTCTGTTTTAACAGAAAAATTTTGAATCTGCAACTAGTACAACATCGTATCTTTTTTATAGTCCGCTAGATGGCACAAAAGTCGCTATTTATAGGAAATATTTAATTTTAAACCAATTATAATGATACCTGACAAAAAATTTGATTGGTCTCGATGACGCTGCTAATGAGCTATTCAGAGGATGCGTACTTATGATCGCTAGGAAGTTGGACGCGATGTTCTGGTGGATGAGCTGCACAAATATTGTGACGGAGAATCTTTCTGCTGCTGCGACATATAATAATTTTGCTATGGTTTTGTGTGAACGATTAAAACTCACTGCCAATGAACTGACTGGACATTTTCAATGTTATTTCGGTTCCGATAAATTCATCATTGGTCAGATATTTTTACCATGCGCAATGGAGTTGGAGTTGGAGCTGAAAAGAAGCGCAAAGGTCTGAGTTTGATATCTTTATTTAATCAATGCTTTAAAAGCCGCTTAAACTGATGCTAAAAGCGCCATGAGAATCGGAAAGAACTGCATCAATACGTCCGAAACGAGTTAGCTCTTTATGGTGTTTCTTTTTTAATTTATTTCTGGAGAATAAAATGTAACCACCTGACGATTGGTTCTGTTTTCTCAAGACTGAACAAGAGAGTGAATCGAGTGAGTCTGATGGGCTCTTACGTCAATGTTGACACTTATAACTTTTTAGTCATGACTAAAAGATGGGAAACTTCAGTGGAGCCCATTTGAAATATTAAGTTTAAGAGTGCGCTGAAGTTTAATTGCAGTGTCTATTCGCTGGAGGTGCCGCTGCGAGCGGGCATCGATCTTGAAACAAGTAGCACGTTGTTTAAATGTGTTCCAGCGAATACTTTCCCTCCGTTTTGGTAGATGGACACTGAGAATAATCGGTGAGTCGGCGTTGGTAGCCTTCGTGGGATAATTGATGGACTTTTTCGTAGGGATGATGGCGATTGCCGTAGATAAGAAAATAATAACCTGTATGAGAAGTACAAAGATAGTGACATACTTAAGCGAATATGGAGCTTTGAGAGAGTTTGATGCAATTTCCACCGTTGAAAGCAGTGGAAGCGAATGCCTCTAGAAGAAAAGAAACTGGATTTAATTGGCCACGACTTAAACTTAAAAATGATTGCAACCTTTTTGCCTAATTTCTGGCTTAAATATTTGACCACAAATGAATGTTTATGCTGCTAAATGATATCCTTATATATGTATATTCTTCAATGTGTATCAAGATTAAATTAGTTTTACACATTGAAGCTAACGGGGAAGCGGGGGAAAATAATTGCTTAAAATACAAAAATCCATCAAAACTTCGGCTGTCACTGTTCTTATGAAGTAACCACTTTGGCTGTATAAATAAATAAATAAATAAATAAATAAAACGCCCCCGTGTTTAAACCTAGATTTTTATTGCGTCAATCGTTATACCGTTATTGATAGATACATTAACTTATTTCGTAAATTTCTGTTAATTACTGAGTAAATGCTAAATGTTGTCTCTTTTTGTAATGCGAATAAATTGCGATTAAATATTTGTTGTCTCATATCTTAAGGTTAAATACGGTTAAATGCGATTAAATGCGATTATATGTTATATATATGCTGTTATAGAATTGCGGTTAAATACGATCGAATACATATATATATATATATATATTGCTATGATATCGAGTAATTTGTCGGTCATTTTAATTAGCAAGCATAAAAACAACTGTACCCTCCATAGAATATTCCTCTAAATGCGATTATATAAATAATAAAGCGATTATTATCGAAACGTAAGCCAGTAAGAATAGTAAAAGTTCAAGCCAAATTGTCAATTGTCGTATGATTTCCTGTCGGCACTCCCATTGCATACGCCGGCGCTACAAGCGCATCTTCAGCTCGTCCAGCATGCGATAGACTTTGATGAATTTCTTCTCCACCAATTCCGTAAAGGATTTGATATCGTTGCGAACGATGGCCAGCTCTAGAGCGGCCTCGGAGAGACCCTCACCCGAGCATTTCTTCGTAGCCTTGTTACTCTCATACCAACAGGCCACACCGTCCACATAGTCGTCGACCAGTTCCGGTTCTGTGGAGTCCTCCATAAAGGAGATATCGCGTTTCTTTACAAATGAGTTCATCAGCAACTGCAAGAAATCGCAATTCCAGTTGTTTTGTTGAAAGTAAAAGTACTGCAGCGATTTCAGATCGTTGAAGAGCGGAAATTTCATGTTGTACAACGAGTTTGCCGAGATGTCCAGCTGTTTGAGCTGCGTCTGTTTCTTGAACACATCATCGGGCAGCTCGTGCATGCCGATCGCGCTCAGATTGAGCCGTTGCAAGCCAGTGTAGCGTCGCAATGGGTTGCCCTGCAAGGTGCCGAGTGGATTGTGCGATAGATCCAGACTGCTGACGTTCGCGGCGTGCGGTATGTGTGGCAGCTCGCGTAGTGAATTGTTGCGTAACTCCAGATCGTATACGTAACCGTAGATGGTGAGCTTTCGTATGTCGCAATCGTTGGCGATTGCGCTCTCCAAAACGGCGAAGTTGAGCGTCAGGTCCTGCAGTACGTTGCCGGAGAGATCGAGTTGTTTAATGCGCGGCTGCAGCTTAAGCAACTCAGACTCGAAGACAACGAAGCGATTGCGCGACAAATTGATGCGTGTCAGATTGAGGTTGCGATCGAAAATGCCACGCGGAAAGGCCGCCAGTCGATTGCCACCCAAGTTGAGGTCCAATAGCTTGCGCAACGGCGTGAAAATGCCCAGCGGCAGCTGTGCCAACTGATTGTCGGCCAGCGACAGCTCATGCAGCTCTTTGAGTGCATGGAAGCTGGCGTTATGTAGCGTGCGCAGCTGATTGTGATTCAAGTGGAGAGTGTGTAGATTGTCAGCGCCGAGAAAGATGTTCTTCGGTATGTCGCGCAGCAGATTATGACCAAGAAAGAGACTCATCAAATTGCTTGCGCCCTCGAATTGTGGCTTTTCGAAAATCTCCACAGAACAATTCTCCATGCGCAGCACCTGCAGATCGGGAAAGGTGTCGAACATCAGATGTGGTATCTTGGCGATGCTGGAATTGAGAAAGGTAAGCATCAATTGCTTGGCGATGGGCATTTGCGAGAGTATGACATAGTCATTGCGTCCGATCTCGACGCCAGTACAAATGCCATTTTGGCAGTGATCCTGCATCCAGACGCGACGCAATTGCGCAGCATGACCGTTATAATGCGACGAGCGTAACGCGGCGATTGCGCAGATGATTATAAATAGAAATTTCATTATCGATTTAGGGCGCGTGCTTCAATGCAAAACACTGCCGAAACTTTGCTTTCACGAGAAAAAGTTCAAAAGTTCTTATAGCCTTACTGTCTGTCTGTGTCACCGTCCCCCCGAGTAGAAATAAGGCGTGCAATACGCCACTCCGGGGGGCCACACACGCGCACACACACTGGTGTTGTAAATTTGGCAAGGCCTCGTCCGTGCGGCGCGCTGGCAACAACAAGTTAAAACAAATTCCTTTTTAAATGAATTTCTACAATTTTGTTTGTTCACAGTTCACGAATTTTAATATTATAACGGCATTTAACAACCGCAAACGCGACGCACACGCGTCAATCTCACTGAACAGACTGATGCGCGGTTATTTTGTGGCGGCGGCAACAACATGCGACCGCGACTACGCGTTGCACTCAACTGTTGATGCTTGAAACTTTTCGACAGCCAAGTAGGCATAGTTTATTTATTTTTTGATCAATCAAAATTTTACTATTCCCATACACACACACACACACACACACACACACATAATGACCGCGCTGTCACAGTTGTATGGCCATCTCCCACTCGCTCGCGCTCTTCTACGCTTAAACAAATGGATGAGTGTCCGAAGCGACCCTTTTTATTTATATTTATTATTAATATGACACACCAGGGGGCCTGAAAACTAAACGGTGACTTTGTTTTGCTTCACTTGTGTTGTTGCTGTGGTGACTAAATAATCTATTATATTATTTTTAATGTTTTTGTTTGGCATTACTGAGTTGCATATACATATATTTATGTATATGATTGTATGAGGTGAATTGGCTTATGCTTGTGTGTGTGTGGGTGTGTGTGTGTGTGTATTTAGTCGGTGGCTTAGGTTCCGTTTTCAATTAAATATCCGCTGAGGTTTTCATTTAATTCAATTGTGGTCAAATATTTGGAATGCCTAGCGAATACAGCACTGACATTATGCACATACACATACACATGCAGATACCCACATACAATACCATATATAGTACAAATGACTATAGACATACATACATTTGTATGTGTTATATTTAAAAATTTGTATAGACTAAAAAGAGTGACTGCAAAGAGGGGATAACAGTGACAAAGGAGAGCAGAAATTGACAAAATATATTTAAATACTATACGTTTATATATATATATACATAAAGATATGTATATATTTACATATGTATTTATGTATGTATATGTCGATACCAATGCCTTATTGACATTAAATTTTTCCATTGAAAATCTTTTAGGTTCCGCATGACGATCGGAAAAATATCAAAACATCTCGAAAGTACGCCCATAAAATTAGTAACGGAGAGAGAAAGAGAGATTTTAATTTCCTCATATATCGGTAAATCTTTTGAACTATCCAGCTACAACAGCGAAAAGTATTCAACCGCTATGGAGAAAAAAATCATTTGGGTTGATGTGGGTCTCTCCCATTTATAGGCTTCAGGCAATTCCGTACACTCAGCAATGGAGCTTTATGGCACAGTATTCTCGACGAATTTTTCTCTAGTCCAAGAGAATACTACATAGATCCGTGTTCCTCAAAAATTAAGATTTTGATCTTGAGGACCGATTTTTCATTGAAATTTACATAGCTTTTGCCTGGGAAAAGGATTTTCCCCTACAATCTCATTCATTATAGAACCAAACCTAAGGGTAGCATCGCACGGAAACTTGGCATGTTTGCTTAAATATGAATGGACTACAAGGCACTAGGAATTTACTTTTCACCCTGCTGCTTTATTAGGAGAGCAACTGTTATTCACACTTTGCCATAGTCGAGCAGTGGAAGTTCTACTTCGCCGGGTTTAGCACATCCGGATGATTAACTATTCCCATCACTAATTCAGAGCATTGGTCACAAGATCACCTCTTTGGGCCCTACAAGAGTAGGTATACTCCGATTTTGAAACCTTTTTTTAAAGAACTTCTAAGCTTTACCCCTGTAGGCCAGCATATCAAGCTTTTCAAACTCACATATTTCGACCTCTTTTTAATGTATATGCGTCTCGCTTCCTTTTTCAACTCTTTTTATTTATTCAGCCACACATATTATATATACGGCCATTGAGAGAAAGGCAATATACTCCCCATACCAACTCTTCTATTGACTTTGTCTTGTAATGCCATCCCAGCTTATAATGTAATGATCTCAAATCCTACAACGATACACAGAAAACAGTTTGGAAGTACTTAAAAAAGGCTGAATACACATAGAAGCCCGATGTGTCGATGTGCCAAGTTTCCATCTACAAATCGCAACAAAATCGTCCCATTTCTGAAGCGGGTGATGACTGGTGGTGAAAAGTGGAACATCTATAGCAACATCAAATGAAAACGGTCATGGTTGACGGCAGTATTGATAGTCCAGCAGGTTTTGTTGTACTTTGGTGGGATTGGTAAGGAAGCATCAATCACTATGAGCTGCTCTCCTGCGCACACGTTAACTCGTAATTTGGACTTGTACTTTGCAGCTTTAACCAACATGAGGAGATTTGTGCTTCATCAATGCAACAACACCAGAACATACACACCGATAGTCACTCGCCAGAAGCTCTGAGCGCTTGGTTGGGAGATTCTTATAGGTACATCCACCTTACAGTGCGGACCTCGCACCAAGGCGAATGATTTAGCTGGTGAAAAATTGACCTCAAGAGAAGCCAATGCATATCGATTGTCCCTTGACCTTCGAAATGGCAAAAAATCATCGAGCCAAATGGTGCATACCTTGTATTTGACATAAGACGGATAAATCTAATTATGGTAAACACAGCCTTAGAAGATTATTTACTAGATCTCATATATATTTCAAAAATATTTTGAGCGATATATTCATATTAATGCCAAAAAATAGTCGTTAAATCTACGAAACGCAGACTTTTTTTTTAATCAGAAGCTGTCAACAAAAACAAAAAGAATGAGAGTGATTTATACCATACATATATTTTGCCATTTGTGCTTATTTCATTTCCTCTTTTGCCTTTGCTGCTTTCGTGATTATGTCGAACTTTCAATTTCGATGGATTTATTTGAATTTAAGTGTTGATGATAAAAAATGGCTTTTAAAGTAGGAAACGTGCACTTAAAAAACGATGATTGCGCCCTCATATGACACATAATTGTAACATACATACATATGTATGTATTGTAGGTAACTCTTATGTTAAATCGGTGAAGAAAAAAAAAAAAAAATTAAATAAAAAAATAAATACATAAATATGTAAATGTTGCGACACATAAATCTGCAGATTTAACTGACACATTATTTTTTTTTATATTTGTAAATATGTACGTAATACATGTACATGTATATATATTAATTTGTATATATTATATATTTCATGAAAACAAATGTTGATGTGCTTGTATGGGTGTCACGCTCATCCGGCGACGGAATTGTGTTGAACCAAACAATCACTCGCGTCAGCAAACGGTAATTGTAAAGAGTTAAACGGCGGCATATATAAACATTAACACGCACACACACAGACACACACCCACACACACACACAGTTTTTCTGCGCATGTATACCATCCCCCTATATTTTTTTTTCAATTTTTTTTTCGTATCGTTGCAACTCACATCCGGTCTCGTCTGCACGGGTGTTATCGCTCGCCGTTTGTCACTTGTCACTCGTTCAGCTTGTTTTCATGAAAAAAAATAAAAAAAAACAAAAAAAATCGAAATCAAAAACAGCTCTTTTCACCCTCTTTAATGGATCTTTTACCGTCACTGAGCAGATATTACCGTTATATTTCCCGTTTGGGTTTTTACGCATGTTGTCGGCAACCGTAACGAGGAGTTTTTCCGTTACATTCGCAATACAGCTAAAAAATTATGTTGTTTTAAGTTTAAAAAGAAATCCCATCAAAATGCGAAAAAAGGGATTTAAAATATTTTTAATTCAGAAGCATTGCCCATTGACAGGGTTGCCACAGTATTGCATTTTAATTAAAGTTTTTAGGAAACTATTTTTGTACGTTATATTTACTATATTTAGCTTATTCCGCTAGAGTTGCCAAATGGATATTTTCGATTTTAAAGAATTTAACTACAAAATTTAATAAATTAATTATTTTGGGAGAAATTTTAATAAAAATAAAGGGAAGAAAGCAATTTTTTCTAGTTGTAGTCGCCCCTAGGCAGGGAATGTCATTGTCTTCGATTGTATTTTTGTTGTTGTTCGGTGGCGGTGTAGCAGAAAACGTATCAGGAGAGGCTTTTAGGAGAAAGAAGGCTTATTAAGATCGTAACGTGTTCAGTGACTCAAAATTAGTATTAATCTGAGAATTCATGTTTATTAGACATTTAGGTTTTGAGCTGTCGTCAATGGAATGGAAAATGAAATATGAAAAAAAAAAAAAATAATAAAGGCCGTGTTTGAAAGTGTTTTGGGTATTGGAAGAAGCGCTCGCTTCTTAAGTGTATCCATGCGGATGAATAAATAAATATTTTATTGCAGAAATGAAAGTGAGCTACAAAATAAAAGCGTATTAAAAAAAGGACTGTATAACATGAATTATCAATGGAACCAACAACAACAAACTGTTTGTATGAACAATTGCTTGTATATTCTACTAAAAGCGCACTCAAACGCGAATTAACTTTATCTTTTTGTACCTTTAAAAGGGCTGTAATGAAAATATTTTTCTTTTACAGTAAAAAAATGGTTAAAGGCCATGCAAGAGTCGCATTAAACTGCGTTGATATGTAGTATTTTCCGTCACTCTCATATCCATATCTCTTCTCATATTGTACCTTTTCGAAGTTACACTTAAATTTGTCGGTATTTGCAGGTGACGCTTCGCATGATTTTATGAAAAAGGAGACTGATTAACAGACCTTTGTCTGTAAGCGAAAATGATGTAAGCATATTTTGGTCAAATAGCGTCTTATTAAAGTTTTTTGTTTAGATTAACATAGGAAATACTTTCTTTCCGGTGAGTTTGTTGCATACATAGTGGTTGCAAATAAATTTTATATGTATAATATTGTTTAACTTAAGCGTAGATCAGAGCAGTGGGGCACACAGCCTTCAATAGTAGTGAAAAATTTGAATCTCAATTAGAATTTTTTTTTAATAAATCTCCCTTTCACCTGAAAGTTTTATATAATTTGGTGATCCTTTGTGTAACTTAAGCAGTAGCAATTTTTTTTTAAGGCAGTTTTCTATATCACGAAAAGACATATGCACCTTGGGACTTGGACTAGGAAGCGGGATTTTAAATTTTACCCAAACTTTATTACTTTTTCTATAATCCTTTAGGAGAATACTTCATAGAATTCCACACGTTTGTAGTATTCAATTTTTGTAAACATACAAAAATACATATAATTGCCCTTATAATACAAACTTTGCAATCAATACCATTTTGCTGCCACATGCCATTCTTTTATTGCATTGCTCCCCTACGTGCGCGTCCAGCACGCGCATCTCTAACACCTGTTGCTACGAAGAATTTGATTAATCTGCTCTAGTTTGTTAAGCTTCATACAGCGACCGTAATGAGCTAGTAGTTAGCAGTGCATGGATTATGGATTAGAATACTGGTTCAGGTAACATCTAAATACATTTAAAATTAATAAAAAATAAAATGAATTTTACCACTAGTGGTTGCCACTCGTGAAATTCAACACCTCCAAGTGTATGCTCGACAAAAAATGAAAAAGGCGAAAGAACTGCGAAGGCGGTTTAAGAAATTCTGTTGGTCCCTCTATTCATATGAAAAACATATAATAGGTATTAAGAGACATGAGAAATAAATCTCAACAAAAATAAATATTGTGCGTTTTCATTATCTTTTTTTTTAGTAAAATTCGAAAAAAATGTCAAAATAGTTCTCTAAATTGTTTTTTGTGTGAAAATTTAATTTTGACTGGAAAATGAGTGTAATTTCCGAAATGAAGAAAAATTTTTCCGGTGAGATGTTTGTAAGTGAACGCCAGACCCAGAAGTAGTTTACTCGATATCTATCCGAAAATTTTGATGCCACTCAAAAGGTCGATAAAATTTCACAATTAGTGGAGCTAGACTGGCGGGTAAGCTGTCAACAGATAGCGGAGGCACTGCACCTTACTCACGTGGCAGTTTGAAATCATTTTCGAAAAATGAAAACTTAGTTAAAAAAAGAGACTTCAAAGCTTGAATTGATGACCAAGAAGGTAATGCTGAGTGTATGATGACATTGGTAGAGAGTTTCAGAGCTTGCCGAAACGATCAGCTTACCACAAGCTCTTCAAGAACGTCCACAGAACATGATCAATGGAAATTTAGTTATGTCTCGTCTTAGCAACACTAGGAGCTTTGTTTGTTTATTTGGACAAGTTCCGATAAACCACAGAGGGTCTGCGTTGTTGGCAAAAATCTAAGATATATGTACTTGATTAAAATAATATGTTTTTCATTGATTTCAGCAGCTTCTTCAAAAGACTATCATCCAGTTCTTCTGTACTGTCATATTCTTACTAATATGCTCCACACGTTCTCTATGGGATTTAAGTCCGGAGAGAAGACCGGCCAACGCTTGAATGTAGTCACTGCTATTTATACGAAACCATGTGTGTGAAGGAATTGTAATTCGAGCGTAGCCCTTGGAGTCAAATTATATTATAGCTTTTGTTAAAAATATAAATCTAACTTAAAAATTATTATGAAATCAAATCAAAATTTGTTATACAAATTCCCTTGCAGACATTTTTCTCAGCAGACATTTTATTAGAAAGCATAATTTTTTTTTAATATTATTCTTCAGCGAATACACCCTAATAACGATACTCTCCCAACTGTCACGATATGTTTTTTTTTGTTAAAAATAAATTTACAACTGGGGGAGAATATTCACTACGACCGAATGTGATTGAAGGAAATCGGTAGTTATGAACAACTGTTGTTGCATTATTGCATTTGTTTACACATTTAAATGACAATTTTGAGTGTTGACTATTTCATACATTTGTATTATTTTATAAAGGGTGTTTTATTTAGGCATGTAATATAATAAATCTTAATATAAAGCTTATAATAAAGCTTAATTCTTGGCCCTTACATTAAATTATAAGCATTTTGTTTCTACTTGAAAAACTCATGTCCAAAAAAACACCCTTTATTAAGATTTTTGTTTCAACTTTTATTATTATTTTTATGACAAGAATTGTGTTTAGGGTGAAATATTATTCACAGCGGATATCACTCTACTAAGGTAAAGGCTAATAATGCATGTAGTGCAAGACAAGTAGTGATTGCTGCCGTGTTTTGTCTTAGTGAATACAAATTATAAAAATAAAATATATCTTCAATAACAAATTCTGAATAAAATAAATTGGTTGTTTATTTTATATGGTTACATAGAGTTTATCAACAAAAAAAAACCTTTTTTGAATTCTGGATACCGAACTAAATAATTTATATTAAACTCAATAATTAGATTTTTATTTTTCAGCCTGTAAAAGTTATTTACTTTTCAAAAATTTCAGTTTTTTTTTAGTTTAATTTACTTAAAATACTTAATGTCAAGTCTCTAGAGTCATAACTTGTTCCTTCATCGTGGTTAAGCAGCAAGAAAAACAGCTATAGTGTAGTGTTGCCTACATTTAGGCGCAGACAGAGAAAGGAATAACATCAAGATTGAGCGTTTAAAAAACGACGTCTAAGACCAAAGTGGACTAACATACATACTTTAAGAGTTTGAGTCCTTTTTCATACGATTTTTGATTCTAACTTTTAGAGAAGAATATTTTGATGCATGCTTTAAGGCATTTATTTATAAAATATGTATGTTAATTTCTGGCGTTTTCGGAATAAATTAAGCCAGCAAAAATTGGTCTAGCGATAAAATGAAAACCACAGGTATCCATGGTTGAAGTTAAATTTTTGAATGATAAATATTTACTCCGAATTGGCCTATACAACGCTTGCTTGATATGGAAAACTTTTGATAGTATAGTACATTCTAGCTTAAATTTTTAATAATGAATATTCATGGCCATAACTTTTACACACACACACCTTTTTGAAGCCTACTTACAATTCTAGAAAATATATGTCTTCAATTAATTTGCCTAGCTTGCTTTTATTCTACTTATTTATCTTATTAATGGCTCCTTTATTACCTCCTTGCCACAGTTAATGTAATGTTTTCAGTCATAAGTGTGAACATTTATATTATAGAGTTACCCATTTTGTGGTTTCAAAAGTATAGAGCTATATTGTGATATCTTTTAAACTTAACTATTAAACCAAACATGTTTTGTTTTAATTAAAACTCACTTCAAGGTACTGGATCGGTTACAGATATTGTAAGGGCTGTACATCTTCGTTTTGCTCATTCCACCTTAAATATCGCAATTGCAAATAAAAGCAGGAGGAGCTCGGCGGAAAATCACTTCACCGGTTACAAAGCGCCGATTATATAAGTGCAAGTGTAGTCAAAGACCCGAAAGGGTGTATTCACCGGCATTATCAAGAGTTATGGCTTTTTTACAGCACAATGTAGTTTAGTTTACATAAATAAAATAAAATAAAATAAAATAAATAAAATAAAATAAAATAAAATAAACTAAAATAAAATAAAATAAAATAAAATAAAATAAAATAAAATAAAATAAAATATAATATAATAAAATAAAATAAAATAAAATAAAATAAAATAAAATAAAATAAAATAAAATAAAATAAAATAAAATAAAATAAAATAAAATAAAATAAAATAAAATAAAATAAAATAAAATAAAATAAAATAAAATAAAATAAAATAAAATAAAATAAAATAAAATAAAATAAAATAAAATAAAATAAAATAAAATAAGATAAAATAAGATAAAATAAAATAAAATAAAATAAAATAAATTAAAATAAATTAAAATAAAATAAAATTAAAAAAAAATTACATTTTTTGGTAAACACATATTGTACATTTATTTTCAAAATCACAAAATGAATAACCCTGTATATTGTACTTCTCAAAATTATCACCACACATATATTATTTCCTTCCTGTGTGTTTCCTATTTGCGTATTCTCCATTTACGTTATATATAAATTTTATGATTTACTTGCACTTCCTATTTTAATAAAGCCTTAAAAAGATAAGCACACACATACACACCACATGCGCCCGCATCTTTATACACACACACACACACTTGAGGGTTCATAACGCAAATTTTGATGGAATTTCACCTTATTTATAAGTTTGCCCTCAAAAGAGAGTTAAGTAAGTAGGTGAACAACAACAACAATAACAAAATAAGAAGAAGAAAAAGAAGAAGAATATGAAAAAGTAAAAAAAAAAATTTAACCAAATTGTTGATGTAAGCGAATTGATAACGTCAGAAGCAAGCAATCTCAAGCATTCTAAAGTTGGAAGTCAGACAGTCAAGTAGGCAAGTCACAAGCGAGTCTGCGATTTAGCCTTCAGTGGAGCAGTCAAGCAGTCAAAAAGCAAAGTCAGAGAGATGACTTGTCATTTTACAAAGAAAAAGTGGAACAGGAAAATATTTTAAAGCATAATATAATGCATATACCTAGGTATACATGTGCATGTTTTGACGAATATATCTACACACATACACGTATAACTCAAAGTAGGTACGTACTTAAAAGCTGAAAGAGGCTGCGAAGAAAACGCTCAAAGGCTTTGCAACAGAAAGTGAATGTGGCAAGACTGAATGACGGCTCTACACGGCTTTGAGGCGGCGGAGAAGAAAGGAATGTGTTGAGGTTAGGGGCTTGTGGTGGCACACAAATTGAAGCTCAGTTGACGAATTTTCCCTTTTTATTTGGCTTGATGACTCCAGAGAATTTTGGGCATAAAATAATGACTTGACATGTACAATAATTCTCTCATTTGTGTGTGTATTGTATATATTTATATATACACATGTGTGTAATCTAATTTATTTATTTATATAAGCGTGCAGCTGGAAGAAATGCTTTAAAAATATTTTAAGATGATTTTTTGGAATTTCACACGAATTAAATTTATTATGAGCGAACATTTCTGAGCTCATGGCGTGTGTAAGAGCGCCTAAAAGTATGTTTATTAAATTAAATTATAAGCACTGAGAATATAATATCCGAGAAATAAGTAAAACAGCAATGGAAAAAAATAATATTAAACTCAAGTGACTTGCAGAAAGTACTTTCACAAAGCTAGAAGTGCTCGCCTTCAACTTTCCTTTTGTGATAATGCTTTAGGCATTCTCCTCATGCTCGCCCGCAAAAAATAAACATAAAAAACTTAATAATAATTATAATAATTTTCAAAGTAAGCTAGATCAAGAAATTTTACATTAAAAATATTTTAGTAATAATAATGGTATAAATGAAATGAAGCAAGCTGAATTAATTTTCGAAAATCTGCCTTTAGAAAAAAAAAAATAATAATAAAATATGTGTACCGAATTTTTATTATTTTTTAATTTAATCTCTTCTATAAAAATATTTTGTTTTACCTATATTATTTTTCATTAAGTATATTTTAAGTTTTATTTAATGCCATTTATCACTTTTGCATAATTTATCAGAATTAATATAAAAAATAAATAATAAAGAATTTTAAATCTGCGCTGTCATTGTTCAGTCATCTCCGCAAGGTGAATATGAATGTGAAAAATGCTTAAATTACGAAAAGATTGATTGTTAAAAGAATCGGTAGAAAGGAGTAGAGGAGGAGAGGAGGAGAAGAAAACTACAGTCTAAATCATATTAGGTGGCCATGAGGAATACGTAATCACATTAGCCATAAAATGAAATCAGCCTCAAGGCAAGCAAGCGCCCGCTGCTGATTTAATGTACAATTTTCTAAATGGCGAAAAAATCAGCCTCACCTCTATACCGTTATCTTTTGCACTTTCCCCATGTCTAATAATACTCAAATGCAAATTTAATGCAGCGAATCTTTTCTGTTCGACGCCTGCGAATCTTTGTTGAAATAAAGTTTAGAAAAAAAATAAAATAAAATGAAATAAAATAAAATAAAAACGAAAAAATATCATTCATCCACAGACAATGAGGCGCTGCCACGCTACGAGCATCTGAATTCAATGCGTCTGCTTTTCGCACAACTCAACAATCAATTTTATTGTTATTCCTTGCCGCGGATTGCTTTCTAATCGGACACCGCTGAACAGAGACAGATATGCTGGCGCTGGGTTTTGGGTGGTAGCCTCACTCTAATCGGCTGCTGGGGGTTTTGCGCTGGAACTTGAAAGGAGGCAGGCGCTCTTTCAACGGAATACGAGTATAATGGATTTTCGCGCTGTCGGTGTTGCATAATTTTATTTCAGTTCAGTAAATGGCCATTTGTTGTTTTGCCAGCTGACTGGCTACGCGGTATGGGCTTGCGCTTCAGCTAACACGGCTTAAACGTGGTTAAGATATATATATAGAGATACATATTCACACATTCACTCATATTAGTGTGTGATGTGATTTGTGGTATGGCCACGAGATTTTTGCCTCAAATACGATTTGGATTTCTTTTGTTAAAATGCGCATTTATAGTGTTCGCAGCAGTGGAGAGGAGTAGTGGAGACGAGAAGCAATGGTGTTTGGAGACAAAATGCTCACTTCCGTTAAGTAGACAAATGGATTGCGAATAGGCAACATAGATCATTGTAATGGCCATAATATAGTCACAAGAAATAGCTTAAGCTGAATTTAATGTTGTATTTTATGGAAAATAGCTGATTAAAGATAAGATCCAAAGCACACTGTTCCCTTAACAGCAGCGCAAAAAGAAGAAAATAATGTGAGATTTCAGGTTCTCAACAGATGCCGCGACCAAGCGTAAAAAATATATGCCTCTCAATGAAAATCGAGGTGAATAAAGTATGTAAGACTATTTGGTATAACAGGAAATTCAGACGTCTGGAGAAAACCGGCTGGAAAGAGCAGATATGCGGCGTACCCACAGAGTCCGAACACACCTCCCTTAACTCTCTCCAAGTGAATGACGTTCTCAGAAGCCAAGCACTACCCATTGCAGATGAAGAACTCGAGCTGCCGCGATAAACCCGAGGCCCCCCGTTAGATGACCTCGATGACCTAGACTAGCATTGCCTGCATCTAAGTCTAGCCGAAAAACCCGAGTGAGTCTATTTCTTGACGTTCTCACGGCACACCCAGCTGACCATTCACAACGCCGCACATAAGTCAATTTGATGCTAGCAGGTTGGAGATATTTCCTAGGGGTCTCTCGTCTTGGCGATGTCTATTGGCTACCGAGAACGTGAACCGACCTTAGTCAAATTATCGCTGAGATAACGCTAAATACGTGTATGTACGTGTCGAAAAGTGGTCGAAAATTACCTCAAATATATCGAAGTTTACAAAAATTCTCGTCGCGGACATTTGTATTATTTAATGTTCCAAATATAAGATTCAAACTTAACAATAAAAAAGGAATTCAATGAATAAAAATAAATTTAAATGCATTTTATAAGCTTTTATTTCGGAAAACGCAAAATGGATAACCCTGTATAAATAAATTCGATAATTCTTAAACGTTTATTTACAATAAAACTTTCAAACAGCAACAAATAATTTCCCTTAAACCATAAATTATATATTATTTATTAAATCAAGATGTCCAATTATACAATATGTATATATATATATATATATATGTATATAATATAATGCCAATTAGTGTAAGAAATTCAAATAAATCCTCAATTATTTTGCAACTTCTATAAATTATTTATATTCATGCGAACGAGCGTGTGATCTTAAATGCAAATGCGATTTAATCAAATGCTTTTATTGCGTTATTCGACTGACACCAAAAGTGTGTGAGCTACGTAATAAATATTTAAATAGCTGCATACATACATACGAGTATATACAAGTGGAAATAATTTTTGATGTAGGAAGTCATGATTGCGGATATACAGATGACTAGGAAGTAGAGCAATAAAAAATTGATTATATAAACTTCATTGTTTACTAATTATTTTTAGATTTTTGTTTAATACTTTTTTTGATTTACTTAATTATAATTGATATAAAAGTACATATTTTAATTATTATTTTTTCTTTACTTAAAAATGTGAGTCTGTTAGTTGAAAGGGAAAAAATAATATGATGGACCGAATTTCCACCTGCGATCCCAAAATCGACCCATTTCTGAAGCGTTTGGTGACTGGCGATGAAAAGTGGATCACTTACGACAACGTCAAGCGAAATCGGTCGTGGTCGAAACGCGGTGTGCCGGCGGAAACAGTGGCCAAGCCAATATTGACGGGCAGGAGGGTTTTTCTGTGTGTTTAGTGGGATTGGCAAGGAATCATCTACTACGAGCTGCTCCCCTATGGCTAAACGCTCAATTCGGCCCTCTACTGCCAACAACTGGACCGCTTGAAGGCAGCACTCATCCAAAAGAGGCCATCTTTGATCAACAGAGGCCGAATTGTGTTCCATCAAGATAACACCAGGCCACACAGGTCTTTGGTGACGCGCCAGAAGCTCCAGGAGCTCGGATGGGAGGTCCTCATGCACCCACCTTATAGTCCGGACCTGGCACCAAGTGATGACCATCTTTTCCTGTCCATGGCGAACGCGCTTAATGGTGAGAAGTTGGCCTCAAGAGAGACCTGTGAAAATTAGCTCTACGAGTTTTTTGCCAATAGGGACGCAGCGTTCTATGAGAGGGGTATAATGAAGTTAGCATCTCGTTGGCAACAAGTTTTCGAACAAAACGGCGCATTCTTGACTTAAATCGGACAAATGTACACAAAGTTATCATATTTTGAAACATCAATAAAAACCCGAACGAACTTTTTACCTAATATAAGCGGCAGAACTGGATAGTGAAGGTACAATCTTCTATATTCGGCTCCTACGTCACAGGTGCTTCTTTATACTGAGTATGTAATTGAAAATTAAAGTTCTCTCTCAACGAAACTAAGAGAGCTGAACAAGTAGCTCATCTATTCCGTCTTGCTATGGATGACCTCCACTCTGCTAAAAAATTAGGTTAAGAAGGACCTGGCTGAAATTGGTAATTCCAAATGACACCAAATAGATTCTTCAAGTCCACAGGGGAAAACCCATTATAGTGAATTTTCCCTGCTTTTTAGTGGGGATAAAATTTAAAACAACTCACTAAGCATATCAATAAATCATAAACAAGGAAAATATGAATAAAAAATTGTTAGCCCACAGCAGAGTTAATCTTTTAATAAATAAATTGGCAATTTCAGCAAGCGAGAGAGACATAGACAAAAATACCTCTCCATCGCCTCCACCCGCCTCATAACGCCTCGCTGCCAGCTGCCAGCTGCCATTTACTGTTGTCTAGCACTCATTTAAATTGTAAATAAATGAAATTTCAAATTATGCTTGCTTCATTACATACTTTCAGGCGCACTTTGCACTCGCTCGCACTCACACATACACGTACACGTGCATATACACTCACACATTAAATATTAACTCAAATAGCGTTTATTAAAAAGCAACGCTTGTGTTGACGGCTTCACTGCCAAAACGTGTTCATTAACTTGATTTATTATTTTTGCCGTCATAGTTTGCAATACACCCACCCCCCCCACACATACAACCGACACCTACTAAAAGCAGACTACAAAATGCACCAACACACAACACAACAGTGAGTGCTAAAAGGCGGCCAACGAAAAGAAAGAGGATGATGAGGAGGATGAGGAGGAGGAGGAGGAAGAAGAAAGCAGTTTAGACTAGGTGGCTGTGGGCAAAGGTCGTTGAAGGTTGTAGCCTGTGTGCCATCACTCACAAGAGTGCGTGTAACGGTATATCGCCAGGTATGTTTATATGTATTTATTTGTATGTGTGCGTGTTTGGCCGTTGTACACTAACTTTTAATGCATGAAAAACACGCTTCATTAAATTTGAATTTTGACACTTTATTTAAAATGGAAAACAATTTGAAACAAGCAACAGCGATAATATACTTTTTGGAGCGAAATTTGTTGTTACTGTTGTTGTACTTTTTTACCACTCACTTCATGCGGCGCTACTTTGTTGTCCAAAAGTTTACAGCATCAAGTTTGAAACTTTTTGGGTGAGTGTTTTTATGGCATTTTGGCGTGTTTAATATTTATTTAAGATTAATTTAATAATTTTTGGGGGTATTTTAAATAAAAAAAAAATTATAGAAGGTGCATGGAGTGTGAATCGGTTTATTAATTTTTTTACTATTAGTTACTATTTTTTTTGATAACTTTTTTAATACTTTTTATTTTAATATTAGGTGTGTGCTCAAGAACAGGCGGACTCAGCGTTTAAACTTTTAACCCGCTTTTTACGAAACTGTGGCCCTCGAAAACTACTCAACCGAACTTGATGAAGTTTTATATTGTTCGATAATTTAAAAAAAAAAACAAAACTTGTTGAGCAAATTTGATCAAAAATAAATTTTTTTTGTAAAAATCTTATATTCAATTTTTCTTATAATTTTTCGTTCAAAATCTAGTTTAAGGTACTGACTAAAACGCGGCTATTTTCTTTGGTACTTTGGATAGTCTTTTCATGAGTTCCACCGTCAACGCAGATGCACCTATTTTCCGATGAAAGCTATAAATAAAAACTTTTCATTTAATTTTAATTAAAAAATTAAAAATATATAAATTAGACCTTTTACACCTTATACAATTAACCCATGAAAGCCCTTAAAGGTTGCTAAACATAAAATGTTAATAAATAAGAAATGTTATTAAATTAAAAAGAAATTAAAAACTAAATTGTTGGCGAACAAAAACTTTTGTTAATTAAGAAAAACTGTTACTCAAAACAAATATTTCTGTGCGAAAAGCATGAAAGTAGCATAAGTCGATTTTTTTTTTAATTTTATTTCTTCATCCAGAAAAATTCTTTACTTTTATATTGAAAATTCTTTCTTTTTTACCAAAATTATTGCTTTTTTAATTATATGTATGCAGTTTAATTAAAAACTATTGCTTACCACAGCAATGGTCGAATTCTTTGATAGTTAAATTCTACGCATTTCTTGTCTTACCTGTGAGAAGGAAAGAAAATATAAAAAAATAATTAAAGTGAAAATATTGCAATAATAAATTTGTAAATATTAAAGTAACACATTAAAGATACACACAAAAATAAAATTTAATTTTCAAATATTTAATATCATTTTAAATAAATTTTTACAATTTGTTACCTTTAAAAAGTATCTCAAACTGCAAAAAAAAAAAAATTCAGTTTGCATTTGATCACCAGATATATCTATATGAACATATATCTGCATATGTTTAAGATAAATCATGTAACATATGTACGTAAGTAAAGGAGACCCGATACATTCATATATCAGATAACAAAGCATGCCACTGACAATAAAGCCCATAAATATTGCATGCCATAGACGAAGTGAGTGTCGAGCAGGAAGACTCAATGTACTTGCAACAACATAATCTCTCACGCCACAGCAAACCAGACGAATGCAATTTACGATAACCCTGCAGGGAGGAGATAGACTAGTATGCAAGAATTCTATGTCAATACTGATAGTTGAAGACAAAATCATATCAGTTGGCCATTTGTATAGCAGTATAGCAATCCACCAGTAACGGAAAAAATAATAATTTCCACCACAGTATAGTATTGTTGTTATATCCAGTAAGCCTACACGTAGTCAAGTTCAACGTTCTCTTGAAGTGCGCGAAATGACGTTCATCGCTGTATCGTTAAGATAATCGAGTGATTAGCGGTTATCGGTGCAGCAGTTCGAGCTTCGAATTAATTTTTGTCTTCTCTTTTATTATTGGAGAAGTAAAAATTCAACATGCCTAAGTGAACTGGTACACAACTAGTATAAGGCTGATGCGTACTCGGACAACTTGGTTCCGAGTACATGGTAAACAGATGAAAGATTAACTAGTTCGTCCAAAAATGCAAACCAGTTGAAGTCTAGTTAACAACTAAAATTTTCCCATACAGGGAATCAATTATACTTACGAAAAGTAACATCAAATGGATATTTTGCGAATATTTAAGGTGAAATTTTTAAACGAATTTCTTCATAAAGAAAGTTTAGTATTTTTAGTGAAAAGCGATAAAAAAATAATATGGTAATTCTCTCTTGAGTACTTTGTGCGTGTGTGAAATATTGCATGGTCTGGACTCAAATTGTTGCATGCTTTGATATATGAAACTTCGATTTGGCTGTTATTTCACGCAATTATGGCTGTTGCTGTAGCTTATCATGCCCCCACACCTGCTTTACATAGACAGAGCACACCCAACAACAATAACGCAGAGCTCATATAGCACAAAATAGAGGCAATAATAGCCACAAGTATAGTAGAAGACAGTCTGGGCTTCAAATAGCAGACATTGGTGGTTTGGAAAGATGGTGTCCATAAAACATGAGTACAAGAAAACACGGCTCAATACATTATCTGCGTATGTAGACTTATAAAGTTTACATATATGGTATGCATTGTAGCGAGGGCTGCTGTCTTCCCCACCGCTAATCTATCGAATTTCTGCTATAGTGTGGTTCACATTGCTTTCTGGGAGAGATTTATGTGTAAAGTTTAGCAGTTGGATGGACAAATGTGCACAAATGCAAGTGTAAATATGTATTATATTATATGTTCATGCATATTAGGTTGGTTAAAAAAATATACATAGAAAAGTGTATATTTTTGGAATATCAGTGCACAAAATTCGTAGAGGAGAATGTATAATATGGTATAATTAGACAAAACAAGAAAGAAGAGCTGTAATTGGCCATTCCATGAAGTCTTTATACCTTTCATGACCTTTTTAAATCAATTGTATTTCATTTTCGAATTAAATATTAATTGGCATAATTGAAAAATTGGTTGGATTGATGAGGTTTGCCGATTTCGATAATTTTCGGTGACAATATATACAAAGTGTGTAAAATACTAAATTTATTTTTTTTTATTTTTTTCGGACTTATTTCTTTAGAAATTTATTCGATTGAATAAAATTCTTAAAATTATTTTAAAAGAAATTTTCAGCTCTCTGCTTCTGAAAAGTAATTATTTTAATTTTTTTCACATTTTTTTAATTGGTGGCAACCCTTTTGAAAAGTAAAGCTTAAGTATTATTTTGCAAAGTGTTTAAAACTGTTTATCTAAGGTTGTTGTATTTTGCAAATTAACATAGATGTTCATTCTTTTGATTTTTTTTTAGAAAGTCCAATATCCGAACAGCCGGCAATCATTTTCGAAAAACCTCTTAATTACATACTTATTTCAACACCATTAATACGACACATCGATATGTTTATAATTTACAATTTTGTTGTTTCAATGTTAGTGAATGAAAATTTTTGTGTTGGTGTTAATGTTGTTAAACAGGTGGCAACCTTCACGAAAATAATATAAAAACCATTTAATTATTTTCTGGTTTTGCTTAAATTATAATTTAATTTTTTTTATTTATTTCGAGCAATTTAAATTTAATTTTTTTACTAGGTGGCAACCTTATTTAAAGCATTCAAAAAATTTAGATTTCTCAAATTTCTGCAGGTAGATGTAAATTTAGCAACAAATGTTTTTTCTTAGTTTTTTAACGACTTTTTTAAAACAAGTGGCAACCTTTTAACGTATTTATTCAAAATTCTTCAGTTTATAACATCACAATGGTTCACATTGATTTTAGCCTTAATTCTTACATGGTATTTTGCTCTGAATTGAAAAATTCTCAATTTTATAGTAAAACAAATTCGAATTAATTTCTTTAATATAATAGATTTTTTATTAAAAAAATAGTAAAGTATAATTTATTTATATTTTTTGTTTTTGTTTCTAAAATATGCTACATTTCATGCATTTAGAAATAATGAAGAGTGAACGGTTGAATGCTAATTTTACACATTCAATTAACTTTTATGTTGCCTGAGATTGAAAGAACGAAATTTCTTCAAAATCCGTCAGTCAGTTTTTTAATAATTTTTTCCTTTTATATCTCAAAGGGTTTATTTATAGAATAAAAGAAAAATTACAGTATTTAATGCAGTGTAGTGAAATAAACAATAATTTTTTGGTGCAATCATTTATCGTAATATATATATATATATATATATATATGAAGCTTTGAAATAAATATGTATATCAGATGGCATAGCAAGCTCACGAAGAACAGAAAACAGCTTTGTGAATAAGGCATACCACAATGCATGCACATATGCTATTATATATTTTATCCATTTATTTGTGTGTGTGTGTGTGTGTGTGTGTGTGTGGAGCTTATCTCGAACAGAATAATATAGTATGTGTGGTATTCCTTATCTACATAAATTGTTCCTGCACGCAAATAGTGTATTATATTTTGCTATACACAGTTAATGGTATACATACAAACTCACAAACATATCAACATTTCTGCAGTCAATTTCATCTAAAGTTATTAAAATGTCACTTGCCGAAGATAAAAGTAATTACAAAGTCAAGACAAGAATTGCAACGAAACTAATATATACACAAAAGTATATACATACATGTGGTACTACCATATATGCCATTAAACTTGCGGTATGAGTATCTGAATTCGACATATGTTGCGTATACGCACCGTCGATTGGCCAACTAGTAGCTGAGTGCTTAGCTACGAGAATATTGTAAAATCAAAGTGCAAAGCAAATGCAATTCATGCTTCGCTCATTCATATGCGAGTGTATGGTGACATGTACGTGTATGTGTGTGTGAGTAGCACACTTAAAGCAAAGCTTACTCAAGGCATGCATATGAAATTTGCAATATCTATTTAATATTACATGTTATTGCATGACATATTAGGTACATAAGCTGCCAGTGTATGAGGGAAACATTTGAAGTTTAATAACGGCATGGCAACGTTTAAGAAATCTACATACGGACATACATACATACGTGTATGCATGTACTTATACATAAATGTTGCTCATACCACATGCCATAGGAAACTTCAATATCTTGCATAGACAAAATTTGAAAATTAAGCTTTGTCGTCGTGTTTGTATTCTAATTTTATGTTCTTTAGTTCACATTGTATACGAAGTAACGTAAAAATACGACAAGAGGACTACGAATATTTATAAATATTCAACATTTTGCAACAAAAGCATATTAAAAATTAAAAAATTGACAAAAAATGTTCGGAAAGAAAATATGGAAACTTAGTTTGCTATAAAAACTACTTAATTTTTTCAAGTAATAGTAAAAAATTCAATGAAACTGTTTTCAAATTGTTTAAACTTTCAAAAACTATAAAAGTGTACTTTGAATTATTTTTACGTTAGTTTTAAATTAATTAACAACTAAAATTAATTTAGATTCGGAAAGTTTCTATATTTTATTTTTGTTGTGTACTAAAATTATATGCAACAAGCCCAAAAAAGTAAAAAAAAATTAAAAAAAAAAATATTTTACATTCACTCAAGTGCTAATTAAAGTTTTTTGGACAGCGCTGCGTATACGTAATTTAATGATGGCAATTTTTAATTGAAAGGGTTATTGTTATATCCACTTGTAATATTCAAAAAAACCAATTTTTTTTTTTAATTTTTCGAATGCACATATATTTGAGAATATTTTCCAAAAATCTGAAGTTGATTAGTAGTGTAAATGATTTGAAAAACTTTAAATGCGTTTTTCCCAGAAACGCTGCTTTCAGAGTCGGTGGGGAAAATATCTCTGAAATGGCTGAACCGATTGGCTTACAATTTTCATACGGCCTTTTAAGACATATTTGTTAGGTAATGATCGAAGGATTAAAATTTTTGACAATAATTTCGATTTTTTTAAGTCAGTGTAGAATTTCTGACAAAAACTGAATTTTTTTTTGAATGTGCCATTTTGTTACAAATCAAAATTTTCACTATTCCTTCGAACAATACCTGTATTCATCTATTATAGGTAATACTAAATTTTTTTTGGTTTTCGGATTTCAGTTAATTTGAAGCAGAAATATCTTTCTCAACGCCAGATACCTTTTTTTGAAGGCCCTTCTGGAAATCGGCTATAGGAACAAGAGGATCCAATATTTTTTAAAATTGTTAAACTATATTGGATTTTGTCTATTAACATTTTTTCTATTAATTTACAAAATAAAATACCCCTAAGAAAAAAATTAACCAAGAAAAGCATTTAAGCAATTAAATAATTTCAATTTCAATTAAAGATTTTCTAATTGTCAGAATTGTGATGCCTAAAATTATGTCCAATCATGCTCAACCAACTCAAAAAAAAAATTCTCTACTTTTTATGCTGAACTTAAGGATTTAGCTGCAGTTTCCTTAAAATATCTATTTTCAGTTACAAAAATTTGCTTAAAAATTGAGGTTATCAACGATTTTCAGAAAGAGAGAGAGAGAGAGAGAGAGCTCAAGCATGTGCTACCATCAATTGAGCATTTATAAAAAAACTTACAAAATTGCTGACAAATCGGATTGCAGATCACCTTAAGGTGAATTACAGATTTTGATAATTAAAAATAGATTTATTATTTTAATACTTGAAAAATACCACTACTAAAATACTAGCCTAATACAAGCCTGTGTTATACTGCAACACCGAAAGAGCTTAGAACTCAATTAATTTCCATCATCATACATATGGTACATACATTCATTTGTATAAGTCTTTGTTCTAAGCGAGCAGTGGATTTCCCCCGACTAGATAAGCTTTAAAGCTCCCTTGACGAGCATTTGTTTTAATTGAAAGCACTTCCCAACCAGAAGTACCACAACAACACGAGCGTAGAAATAACCAATATATACATACATACATACCAAACATGCATACATATACAAATGTGGGGTTTTTATAGCACGCTAATTGGTATTAATATTGTGATAACAAGACAAAAGCGTACGGTGGTGTCTTAAATTAAGGGAAAAAGTTTTTAGTTGTAGTTTATAATATGAATCTCAGCAGAATATCAGAATATATGTACCATATGTATGTATAAAAATATGAAATACTGAACCATTTTACATTTTTTATTTTGCAATTTTCTCCACAAACAAACCTCGTAGCATCAGAGTATTTTCCGCGAATTTCTAAATTCAACAAAAATGATTAAGAAAAAAAAGTCCTCCTAAAAGTATGCTTCGTTTTATGTAATTTGCATGAAAAGCTTTGAAATTTTGCATCAAAGCAAATTTAAGTGGTTAATTAAGTTATATACACTTGTGCAATATACATATACATACCATAATTTAATAATGGAAACACGCTTTTTGTGTGTGTGTGAATGTGTGCTTTTCTTTAACTCAAAGCATCAAGATAAACTCATTATTACTTTTACATTGTGCAGTTGTTGATTTGAGTACACAGAGCAAGATAATAATTAAAATAAATAATAATTTAAAATTTATTATACACACATATGTGAATTGGTAGTGATGAAAGAATGTCCGGCGAATGAGATTTCTCTAAATCCCAGTTATTTTTTAAAAAAATTTAATACAAATATTTTTTTTTTTATAAATTTTTGGTGGCAATGAAATCCTGAAATTCGCGGGGACACCACAAAATTTTTGTGGTAAACTCAAACTTAAGGAAGAATTTTGTCAAACACTTTATGTCTACGAGATGTCAATTGTCTGAAAATGCATGAAAAAATGGTTAAATACTAGTTACTTGGCAGAATTGCATAACGAACAACTCCAGCTCTTTTTTTACTTGCATAAAACTGTTAATTGTAATTCATCAAGTGGTAAGGTGATAAATAGTATCCATATGTATACACGTATTACAGTCGTATATGTATGAGATATCTACTGACGAAGCATTGTTAGTTGAAAGTTCCATCCAAGTGAACAATTGCAGTGAAATAATGTTTTTGCGTCATCTTATCAAAGGAAATTTATCACCTTTTACATTAATGGCTTCCATCATTAATTGTGCACACTCTAGTACAGTTAAACGAGTTGGTGAGTGTTTCTAATGGCAGCATATTGACGGCTGAATGAGTATTGAGTGGATGTCATTAATTGTAAATTTAGGTGAGAAATGAGAAGAGAGAATGTGAGAGACATCATACTGGTTGAATGAGATACAGGCAATAAGAAAGACAATTAATTCAATGCTACCCAAGCGGTAGGCTTATAAAAGTGCCGGAAAAAGTATATTGCGGGTGATTTGGCTAACTTAATGAAAAATGCTGAAGAGTGGTAATAAATCGCAGGAAAAAAATAAAATAAAATAAAATAAATTAAATATCAAGATCATCGGAAAAACGGAATTTCGAACTGAATATTTTTCACCAAAATAATAACTTTAATTGCACATTTAATTGAAATTACGCGATTTTCATATTTTTCGGAAATAACGTTGTATGGAAGTTGGGCGTGAGCTTGGTGACTTAAACTTAAACCTTACTTGACGGACATGAAGGCAATCATGTCTAAATCCACTATTCTCGTCATTCCATAAAGTTTAAATGTATTATAAATGTTAATGCCACTAATTATTATTTTATGCCGTTACTTGCAATCATTGGCTATGCAAAACACTGTTTACAATTGAATTTACTACACAAATTGTTAACATTTTGGTTTGCGCTTCCTATCTCATGTACAATTTGTTAGGTTACGCATACGCACTGTCATCCGAATTTGAGCTTAATGGCATTAAATCGAAAATAATATAAAAATTAAATATAAACATATATTTGTGTGTAAATATGTTTCATGAAAATATTTATTTATTTATAATTTCCATCGCAAAGACATTCCGCACACAAACAGCCGCACGCAACTATCCATGTGTTTATATATGGAATCCTGTACGTGACCATGACCATAAGAAAAAAATAAAAATCACAAATAGCACATAAATCCTTTAAAAACATCACAAAAGAGCAAACCACATACAACGAATAAATCACAAATCGTAGAAGAAAATTGAAAAGAAAAAAAAAATCAAATAATATTGACATATAAAATGGGAAATGCACGAAAGAGCAACACTGTGCAAGGTTAAGTGCTAAAAGGCACTTTAACACCACATTCAATACATAATTGAAACATTTTTGCACGTTCACACACACACACATAGACGCAAGCGTACACCGCTTTAACCCACTCAGCAGTCAGCCACCCAAATCGTTTCCTAGCATTTTCTGCAATGCTTTTTCATTTTCTTTTCCTTCCATTGCTTTTCAATATTTCACATTTTTATGCTTTTTCTTCATTGCGCCGCCATTTGCGCATTTTCAATGTCATGAAACTACTTAATCTTGGCAATAGCAAACCGGTCACATACTAAACAGGCGCGTGTGCCGCAAACGTGTTCGAATGCAGTGGTTCAATTTATATATATATATATATATGGTATATATGCAGTTGTATTTGTGCCATGTTTGCCTGCAGTTCCGTTGCCACACGCACACACACATGTACACAACACAGCAATTTGAGAGGCTCAGCCTCAAATCAATGTCAGGCGTTGACGTAAACGGCAAGTTGGATGAGTGCCAAGTTTGAGGCGCCACAAATAATGCAAGCCTAAAAGGAATTACTGCATTTTATATTGTAATTGACATGTTTGCATGTATTGTATGTATAGTATGTATATGGACACGTAGTTACTAGTGGAATTTATGTGCCGCTGAGTGGGCGAAGAAGGCGCAGTTGAGTAACAGTCTGAGCAGAACAACTAAGTAAACATTATAAATAAATTTAATTGAATTTTTATATTTAGTAACATTTGCAGTGCATAAAATGGATTTCAATAGGTAAAACCATGTGAAGATGAGAGAATTCAGAGACTTGTTAGTATAAGAGTGAATAACTAGTTATAGACGGTATCAGCGCCCGATAAAGTAATTACTCTTATTTTTTTTGTCGCAGTAACCTGAGTAGATGTAAGCTCAACACCAAGTCCAGGTACAGGTAAATCTAAATCCAAATACAAAAGCACGACGTCAAGTCCAAGCGTAGGTCCAAATCAAAATTCAAGTTTAGTTCCAAGCATAAGTGAATACCCAAGTCCAAGTCCACGCCCAAGACCAAGTCCAAGGAGTCCAAGCATAGGTCAAAATTCAAGCTTAGTTCCAAACATAAGTGAATATCCAAGTCCAAACCCAAGTCCAAGTCAAGTTCAAGTCCAAGTACAAGTCTAAGTTCAAGTCCAAGTCCACGTCTAAGTTCAAGTCCAAGTCCACGTCTAAGTTCAAGTCCAAGTCCACGTCTAAGTTCAAGTCCAAGTCTAACTTCAAGTCCAAGTCCAAGTCTAACTTCAAGTCCAAGACCAGGTCTAAGTTCAAGTCCAAGTCTAGGCCAAAGTACAAATCCAAGTCCAAGTCAAGTTTAAGTCCAAGTCCGAGTCTAAGTCCAAGTCCGAGTCCAAGTCCAAGTCCAAGTCCAAGTCTAACTTCAAGTCCAAGACCAGGTCTAAGTTCAAGTCCAAGTCTAAGCCAAAGTACAAACCCAAGTCCAAGTCAAGTTTAAGTCCAAGTCCAAGTCAAGTTCAAGTCCAAGCCAAAGTTCAAGTCCAAGAGCAAGTCTAAGTTCAAGTCCAAGTCCAAGTCTAAGTTCAAGTTCAAGTCCAAGTACGAGTCTAAGTTCAAGTCCAAGTCTAAGTACAAATCCAAGTCCAAGCACAAGTCCAAGTGAAAACCAAAACTTATTATCTGCAAAAAGCGCTGATAGATTAAAGGCAACACCTTTGTTAATAATTTAAAGAAAATAATCGCTTGAATTATTTTTTCACTTTTCCTCTGCATTTTTCTTCGCGCATTTTAATTAAAATACGCACTTAATTAGGTTGCATCACAAGATGTGGAGTACCGTTATCCTTTGTTTGACCAACAGCTTTTCTTGGAACAAAGTAGAAAAAGCAATTAAAAAAAGGAAAATAAAAATAAATGCTAATAGTACCGTTAAACACGCGCGCCTAAAGCAGCACAAACACATTTATTCTCTTTTTTAATGTTTGAAAAACCTGAGAAGTGAATATGAAATGGGCCACACAGTGTTGCGAGCGCTTGAAATTTACGGCAAAACTAAGATTTTGATTTGATTAGAGGAATTTTCTCCAATTTTTGGAAAAAAATTGGACAACAGATCATGACTTATGAGGAACGGGAAAGAGCTATGATTAAAAATCACTTGCTGCTCACGTGAATGCATAACGTTGCAATTTGGTGCTGTAATAATGGAAAAAACACGATTTCTAAAATTGCAAATCTGTGAAAACTCTCGGTTAATATTCTAAGAAGCATTAATTTTCAAGTTAGCCATAAACCAGGCGATATTAATGCCTGTGCCGTTGGACTTAACGCATTCAGTAAAAGCTCTATAAGATATTCAGAAATTCTATCAGCATCTCCAGTCCACAGTACTCGCCTACGAAAGCTGAAAACCCCGGTCATCTTACACTGCAAGGAAGGATGCTGATTGACTAACTAGAACATTAATAGTTTGTAAGTAAACACTCTCTAGTTCATCTTTCTACATTTTCTGATATTTTTATTAACGATTTTCGGATCGTAAAAATGACTTAGCGATAATTTGAACGATTTCTATTTCGAAATCTCAATTGTCCTATTTTGAATCAGCCTTAAACCAGTTAAATACCAGCTAATTTATCGGAGAATTAAGCTAACACGGGGTGTACAGAAGTTCACGGAATACCACTGTGGTGCGGTGGTGAAAATAATTATTTTTAACTTTGCTAGTAATTTACGAGATAAAAGGGGCCTGGTATGATTTCAACGTCAAAATACTAGTTTACGACTAGTATAAACCATATTCTAGGTATTTCGAAAAGTATTGGATGAGTGCATAAGTTCGTGCCCGATTTCAAGTGCAAACTAAAATTGAAATTTTTTGAAGAAAGCGCTTTTATTAATCAATTATGTATTCGCCATCATGTTCGGCAATCCACTCCCAACGTTCAACCAATTTACGGATGCCTGATTCATAGAAATCGCGCGGTTTCTCGTTGAAAAAGGTGTCAAGGTGGTTTTTGACGTCTTCCACATTTTTAAATTTTTTCCATTCAAATTGTTCTGCAGCGATCGAAACAAATGATAATCAGAAGGTACAATCTCGGGTGAATATGGGGGATGCGGCATGATTTCCCAATTCATCTCCTTCAGTTTGGCCAGGGTCGGTTTTGCAACATGTGGCCTGGCGTTGTCATGATGGAAAAGAACTTCTTTGCGATTGGCCAAAATCGGACGTTTTTCATCAATTTCTTTCTTCAATTCAACCAATTGCTGACAATACTTGTTGGCAGTGATCGTTTCTCCAGCTGGCAAGAGCTCAAAATAGATCACGCCTCGGATATCCCACCAAATGCACAGCAGTACCTTCATCGGATGCAATCCACCTTTCGACATCGGTTCCGCCCCTTCGTGTGCCTGTTTCCATGTTCTTTTGCGTTGAACATTGTTGTACGGGACCCATTTTTGATCTCCAGTCACGAGCCGATCCAAAAAAGGTTCGTTTTTGATCCGTCGAAGCAAAGAAATTGCTGTTGACATACGGTCCACTTTGTTCTTTTCACTCAACTGATGTGGCACCCATGTATCGAGCTTCAAAGTGTACCCAACCTTTTTTAAACGACGAAACGCAGTTGATTTGTTGACGTTCAATTCACTGGCAACATCTTCCGTCGAAATACGTGAGTTATTCGCAACTAAAGTCCTTAGAACATCGTCATCAAGCTCAGAAGGCCGTCCACTGCGAGGTTGATCTTCCAGGTTAAAATCTACAGAACGAAATTTCGCGAACCATTTCTTTACTGTGCGGAGTGCTGGAGCACGGTCCAAATAAACTTCGCGAATATCTTTAGTTGCAGCGCCCACTGTTTTTCCTTTGCGGAATTCGTATAACATAATATGACGCATATGATCTTTTTCGTTGTTCATCTTCCATGCGTCTTTTCACTAAGCAACTCAAATCAAAATGAAGTTATTTTATGCTTGATTTACAGTTCGGACTGTCACCTTTCCAACGATATATAATATGTATATATTTCTTTCACGAGCGCCACTCTCAAACGATTCGTACGGCATCCAGCGGAATCGGGCACGAACTTATGCACTCATCCAATACCAACTCATAGTGAGGGGTTTTTGTAACTTTTGCTCGACATCGTGACACTGTGCTTTACTTGTGCGTACCAGACAGGCAGGCAGCAGGCAAGACACGGAAAAATTGCTTGTTATTTAGAATTTAGAATATTTACGTCTTATTTATTCTATACATTTTCGCATTTTCACACTCTTTTCTTTTACACAGTTTTTATTTTTATTTTTATTTCTATTTTTATTTTTTCGCTTGGCAGTTGTTTACTTTCTTAGTGTCGTCGGCTGACCTCGTCACCGCCTGCAGCGTCGTTTAACATAGCAGAACTTTGCAGATTCGTCACAAAGCCGTTAGTTTGCCTTGTTCGCTTTCATTTTTTATTTCGCATTGCCTTTCTTAAAATGCTTACATACATATTGCATATATACTCATATACATCTACATTTTTACATTTTATGGCAAACATTTTTACCATTTGGTTTGACAAAAGAACAAAAAAAATATCAAAAAATTTCAAGAACAGTATGTAGTAGGCCACTCCGCCTGCCTTTCACACCATGTATTGTATGTATGTATTTAGACAACACTTGTATATTGCCATTTCTTTCGGCTTTCTTGCATTTTAAGTTCGTTTTGTGCATTTGTAAGTGGAATTTTGTAAAATTAATTAAGAAAAAACACACTGCATTGCACAAGCATGAACTGCAGCTGTAGTTTTGTAAATCTGCATTGTAAATGAGTTTAAGTGAGTAAGCTTTCGTGCAATGCCAATAGATTATGTACTCGACCGAAAGCTGCAGCTGACATTTGCTGAAAAATTAATGAAATCCTGAAACGTTCTGCACACAGCTGTCAGATTTTGTTGATGGTTGTGACCAAATGTCCTCTGCAAGCGGCCACAGATTTGTGTGTTGGTAGAGTAAAGAAAAAGGAAAGAAATATCAAAGTGAGTCCATTTTGGTAAGTGGTGAAATTAAATGAGAAATCTTAGTGGTTCTAAGCATTTTTACTTTTATACGAACAAAGATGATTTGAAATATGAGTGGCAGTTCGAAAATGCTTTGTGGCTGTGGTTATGAGCTTTAAGATTGAATATTTGACCAGAAAAAAAAAAAATTAATGAAGAAATGAAACAAACTAACTGTCATCATTGACTTGACCTTTTATGGAATATCAACTTTTTAATAAAAAATTATAAACGAAGGAAATAATATCTATAAAAAAATGAAAAAAAAAAACAAACAAAAAAACGAGGATAAAACAAACTAAAACTAACAATTAAATAAAATATTATGAAAACTAGCTAAATAAATAATAATAATAATAAAAACCAAATAAAAAATGAAAGAAACTAAACAAGGGAGAATAAAATATAAAAAAGCTTAAATAAATAAAAAATGAAAAATCTAATAATAAAACCGAAAATATTAAATTAATTAAAAAATTTATGGTACATACATATATGATGACAGTTAGAGTAAAAATTAATAAGAGAATTAAAAAGAAATAAAATAGCTAAAATAAAAAAAAATAAAAAAGTAAATAAATAAAATATAAGTAAACAAAACGTATAAAAAATTAAAAAAAAATAAAAGGGACGAAAGGTAATTTTTAAATAAAAAAAATTATATAGAAAATATGGATGAAAAGTATTAAAAAAAATAATAATTATATACTATACGAAAAGCAGAAAATAATAAAAAAAAGAAAAATTAAACAAACCAAAAAATTAAAAAAGGTTTAATATATAATTAAAGTATAAATAAAATCATAACACATAAAAAAAATTAAAAAAATATTAAGTAAATAAAAAAATCATTGAAAAATAAATATAAAATAAAAAAATAAACGAAAAACTAATAAAAAATAAAGAAAAAAATTAAAATTTAATAAAGAAATGAAGCAAAAAATAATTGAAAATAATGAAGGGATTTAAAATTCAAATAATAAATGAAAAATGAAGAAAAACTAAATAAAAAATACGAAGGAGTAAAAGATTAAAAAAAAAGGATTTACATAAATTATTTTCTTTGATTTTTTCCAAAAAAAAACTGCATTTAAACGTTAAATCTTTTATTGAGTTTATGAGTTCGTGTGAGGCTAGTGGCAAACTTTCGAAAATATATTTAAAATCTTTTAAATTCACCAACAACTTGCCAACAGATGGCAAGCTTTCAAACAAAACAAAAAAAAAAACAATATTTTCAACTTTGTTCAGAATGCCCTGTAGAAGCACAGTGGAAAGGTAATAAGCTCGTATAATTGTCATACTTAAATTCAATATTGTAAGAAATTAATTTAAACAAAATTTGTATTCCAGTTTTTCCAACTAAGCTTAACATTATTTTATATAAATATATATGAATACATTATATATAATCCTCCATTACACGTGAAATGCCCTATACTATTTATATATAGAAAAAATAACAATAAAAATAAAAAGAAGAAAACCCTTAAGAATTGCATCAAGCCACCCGCACAGTATTAGTTATTCAGAAAATGTCATGTAAATATTGAATTTACGCTTACAAATTGTCACAGTTAATCACAACTAACCCTACTCAACCTTTCAAAAGGTTACCATGAAAATCAAAATCAACTAAAGTGTGAGAACGGTGGTCTTTTCATTTAAATAATACTTAAAACTAGCAGGTGTCTGCGGCTAAAGTACCTTTTCCATACTTCTCCTTTCAGTTGTTGTTGTAACACGAAAAAATATTGCTTCGATTTAAACAAACAAGACAAGTAAACCACATGTAACCCCAATTTGCCACAACAAATTTATACACGACTCACTGTGGCCTCAAATGGATACGGGATTATAACCAAGCAAAGGTTAATTTAATACAGAGAATTTAAATTGAGTTTGTCAGTAAAGCTCAGCAGAGCAACCTTTTCGATTTTATAGACTCAAAAATTATTTAATTTGCATAGTTTAAATTCAGCTTAGTGAAGCATGGATGTAATCTTAAGCGCCAGCCTATTACAAGTGAGGGAATAACGAAGTGTAGACCATTGTGAGTGAATGTGTGGCAGTGTGGGTATGCCACGACGTATGAGTTACCCAAAATATGAAGGGCAATTGCTTTAAATGAATTTGACAAACATTAAATTTTATGATTTTTGATTTTGGTGAAGACTAAATGACACATTAAGTTTCGTACAATTTTCTTGAGCACAAAAAATAGCTAAGATAAAATAGGATTCTCAATAATTAAGTTTTTGGTTATAGCTTCCCTAATTGAGCAGTTAAGTACACGAAATTAAGTGTTATGTTTGCCCAAAATGTGCTAGTCAATGACAGTGAGGATTGTACAAATCTCTTAACTGTCACTTTTGCACTGGAGTAGTGGAGCATATAGACACCAAAATTAAGGATAGTTTCATCTTCAGAGACAGTCAGGCAGCAAAATAACGCTTAGCTTGCTTAATTAAAAATTGTGCTTCACCTTCACTTGACTTTTACGGCAGGAAGCCAAACTGAGCGTGATTATCTGCCACATGAGATTCCGATCATATCGATTGAGAGATTTTGCTAGATAAACCTGCCCGAAAGTAAAATATCAGGCTTATATAGTCTTTGAAAGCAGGATACATCATTGAGATAATAGAATTTCTCACAGGACACTTTCTGATAGAATAACAGGCAGCAGGAGTGGAGACTTTTCAGCGGAAATGATACAAGAGCAGTAAAAATGGTGAGGAGGAGCAAACGGTTGCCCATGTTCTCACTGGCCACCATGCTTTGGGCAGTATTAGGTTTGAAAGTTTTACGAGTATCATTTTTGATGATAAAACTAAAATGCCGGTGTCAAGGTAACTTATCTAATGGGAGACAGCAGCGGGATAGTGAAGTTTTGTGGTTAGTACATTGTGGAAACACAGCGGAATCAATTTAGACCTGAGTTATAAGTTAAATACTAATTTAATTAAATTGATGTTGTAAATTAAGCACGATGATTTCAATTATTGAATCGTTAAATAAAATAAAATACCATCTTCGCTCTTATATACCCACAGATTACTCATACACATCCCTGGAAAGTTTTTTACGAAATGTTCTCGATAATGAACAACAAAATTGACCACACCACACTGTGAAAAAATGTCTTTAAAAAAGATTAAATAATTACAAATAGACTTTTGCGGAAGTACTCTCTCTTGAAGCCTCTTGGCTGCTTCTTGTCCCACCAAGTCGGGGGCTGTTTTGCTTTTTCGGAAAGAAATTCCCAGTATTTAAGAACTTAATACTCAAGGCTTCAATTTGTGGTGTATTTTCATTTGCTGCAACAACAAGAAGAACACAATAGAAATACATACTTCCATCTCAAGCGATTTTGCTGCCAGCGTCGCTGCTTAAGTAATTTGCATAAATTTTAATGAGTTCATTAAATCATACGGCATTAATAGGCAATTAATTGAAGGCTAAAGTCTCGCTGATGAGCAACTCAAAGTGATTGGCCTTGTATTGTACGGCAATTATTTGTGGTTATATTGCCTAGTGCTGTGTGCTCTAAGGCAACTTACAAGTCATAAGTTAGTGTGAGAAGTATGACGTAGAAGATAATTATGGAAGCATGAGACAATCGGTAATGCCATTAAGCACATAATTTTAAATTTAATATAGCCTACTGAATCCTTTTACAATTGACTCAAAGCTCGAGAGAGAAAGCGATTTTCAATCTATTGAAAGAAAACAGGACATTAAAAATAATTAAATTTATATTTAACTTGCTAGTAATGAAAACAATATACGTACTTTATTTTCATATAGTATTATAGTAATATTACTTTATTTTACTTAATTTTAATTTAGTTTAATTTTATTTAATTTAAATTTTTTTAATTTTATTTCATTTTGTTTTATTTTCTTGTTTTTTTTTAATTTAATTTAATTTAATTTAACTTAATTTCATTTAATTTTATTTTATTTTATTTTATTTTATTTTATTTTATTTTATTTTATTTTATTTTATTTTATTTTATTTTATTTTATTTTATTTTATTTTATTTTATTTTATTTTATTTTATTTTATTTTATTTGATTTGATTTTATTTTATTTTATTTTATTTTATTTTATTTTATTTTATTTGATTTTATTTTATTTTATTTTATTTTATTTTATTTTATTTTATTTTATTTTATTTTATTTTATTTTAATTTAATTTATTTTAATTTAATTTATTTTATTTTATTTTATTTTATTATTTTTTTATTTTATTTTATTTTACTTTTCTTTATATTAACTTAATTTAATATAATTTAATTTAATTTTTATTTAATTTTCCTGTTTAATTTTTTTTGAAATTTATATAAATTTTTTGCTTTATGTTATTTAACTTTATGTTTACTTAATTTAATAAAAATTATTTTAATTTCATTTATTTTATTTTTTACTTTTAATTTTTCTTATTTTTTTTACCTTATTAATTTTATTATTATTTATATTTTATTTCAACAAATTTATCCTTATTTTATTTACCTATATATTTCACTTAGATTTTCTGTATAATGTAATCTCATAAAGAAAAATATCTTGAAAATCTTACCTATTAGCTCGGTTTATATTAAAATTATTATAAGGTGTCTATGGTTCGAGTCTTACCTGAAAATTATAGAAAAATATCAAATTATTATATAATGTTCAGTAGAAAACTATTGTGCATAAAAGATAAATACATGTGTTCAATCTGTGCATTTGTTATATTTAATTTTTTATGTATAATCATTCTTTATATTTTTGGCCTTCAAACATCAATTAGACAATTATAATAAATCCTGATAAGAATTTTTAGGAATTTCCACACGTTTTTGATTATTTATGGTTATATAAATCAAAACCAATTTTAAAACCTATTTTCAAAGGTAAAATTAGTCTTTCTACCTTAAAATGAATATTACGCCTAATAAATTAACTGAAGGTGGATGCCAGCGGTGTGCCATGGCGTATGCGCAACCTCTGTGGGAGTAATATTTCAAAAAACTAATATCTATATATTGTAATATACCATATATAAAATCCAATTCAATTTGTGAAAATAAAAAATAGATCAATTTTATGAATTTTATTATTTACATTTTAAATGTGTTGACGATATCGTACATATATATCTCCAGTTAGAAATAAATGCAAATTCAAAAAATATATGTTTTAGATAAATACATATCAAAGGCATTCAACTGATGCTCAGCCAACCATAAATTTTTCACTTGTTAAACAAAAAATTGTTGAGATATAAATATTAAATAATTTTTTTTTATTTAGTAGCAATGCAGGTATTTATTTATATACAATCATATATGTATATATGTTAAAGTATCAGCTTCAAACACAATTAAATTTTTTCGTTTAGAATCTTTCAACTGAAAAATTATTGTATATAAATTTGTGTGTGTGCTAAAAATTGTGAATTAACTATTTATTGAGCCAGTTATAGTGATTTAAAATATTTTAACCATAACCGCTGCTGACAAAAATTACTAAACTGTAAAGAGTTTAGCAGCGCGTTGGTGTTATAAATAACTATATATGTGCAAATGTAATTTTTTTTAATTGTAAATTTCAAACATGAAACTAAAAACTATATAAACGTATATACATATTTCGCATATATAACAATTTTTAATCAAATAACTCAGAATATGTATATTAGTTCATACTGTAACCAAACGGATTTGTATGTGTATGTGTATTCGTGGTGCTATCATATTGATGAAATTATTTTGCACTTGTCACGCAGAAAAAAGAAGTAAATGAAACTAGAAATTAAAAAAAGAAAAACTAAACTAAAATAAAAATGAAATGAAACAGGAAATGCTTTTCAGCAGACACTAAAGCGAATTTATTTCTCTTCATGCGTATGTGATATGACATTTTTGCATTTGCTTTTACAGACGAAGTTTTACCATGAAAAAAAAAAAATTTTCAACTGCACGCTGTTGCCCCCCACAAATTCCAGTTTTGCGCTCTTACTGGGTTTTTAGTTTTGTTTACGTTTTTTTTTTGTTTTTTTTTTTTGGCTTTTTAAAATTAAATCCGAAAATAAAGTTATCACATTTTTGCGTACAAAAAGGAGAGTAAATGGCGATATACTAACGTCAACTTACTTAGGGGATTTAACTAGTTTAGTTTTGTGACTTCTTGCATTATTATTATTATTTTTTGTTAAAAAATTTTTGGTTAAAATTTTTTTCTTTTTTGCTTTTAATTGCTCTTTGCTTCAAATTTTAATTCTTTTTTTTTTTTGTTTATTTGCATTAGTTTTTGTGTTATTCCCAAGGCTTTAATTTTCTACTTTTTTCTTTTTTCTTCTGTTAGCCACTCTGGCAACCCTCTCGCAGTGTAGTGATTTATGTAGGTGTCGTGGGTAAACAAGGCAACTTCGCACTCTCCTTCTTCAGCGAAATGAAAAAATGCGCGCTGAGCTAACATTTGTAGTTTTGTGTCAAAAGCACAGCAGTTTTTATTTGGAAAATAGTTTTATCGCACCTTTGTCAGAAGCCTTTACTCTCATTTTGGAGACTCTACAATCAGAGTTGCAGCAAAACGACAACAGATATGTGCCAACTCTTTGTTGTTATTTATTTCAAATGTCCAATGGTTAAAGTTGTAAAATGTATACGTGTACATGTATGTATGCATATACATATTTCATCCCTCTGCTATTTGTAAATGCTTTTTTTTGTTTTTTATTTGTTGTTCCTGCATTCTTTGTGTAATATATTTCCATTGAAATATTTTATTTGTAAACTTTGTTCGTGGCCCAAAGCGTAAAAGTCACCACATGGCTTCAAATTTCAAACAGAAAAAGGTTAGAGTTCAGAATATAACAGTAAACACATTAGCAGAAGCCTTTTTAATGAAATGAAATTCAAATTAATAAAACAAAATTATTTCGAAATTGTTTTCGATATGGCAGATGTATACATACATATGTGTAGCAAAACTTGTTTTTTTGTTTCACATTTCACATTTTATTTAAGTTCACAAGCGCTTGGTTGCTTGATTGAAGTTGCTGCCGGGTTTCAGCTCATTTAGGTCACGTGGCCATTGTGATGCCACTGTGGGTTCTAATGACCTACATTCGCTAGTCCAGCCAATGTGTGGAGTTTGTAAAACTGAGCGATCGTCGTATCTTTGACCAGCTTTTGTTCCATACTGGCCATTTGAGTTAGTACCACTGATGAATAAAACATCCATAGTGAGCTTGCAAGTATGGACCCGGTATGCCTAAACTCCATGATGGCGATAGTGGGAATGCCCCTCCTTGTAAGTTCGACCGCCATCACGTTACTCGGTGCGTTACTGTGGTCTCGGACCCAGAACAGTTTCAAAGATAACTACTTAGCCAACATTTTCAGTGGTCTGCAGCACAGTTTTCGATTTTACTTTTCCAAATTCAAGGGCTCTTAATGCAGCCTTGCTATCCGAAAAGATGTGCATACGATTTTCTGAGAGCACCATTGAGCTGATACAATTGACAGCCCCATGTATGGCCGCCAATTCCGCATGAAAAATATTAACCCGATCCCTTAAGTACACTCCGCCTTCGAACCCTGTACCCTGTATCTGCCTGCGGGGAAACTAACGAGCTGATGTGATATTTAAAACCACATTTAAAGAGAACGAATGGCACAGGAACATGCAGTCCGCTAGTGAAACTTTCAATAACTGCACAAACTGATAGATCGCTAGCAACGTAGGTGACCGCATAACCCATTAAGGCAATTATCTCACAAGGTGGCTTCAGAGAGCAGCTACAATATACAGATATAAAATTTAAGCTACACATTGGGAAATAAAATAGTTGATGGCAACTCTCTGGCCACCAAACTAGTACATTATATACGAAAATCGCTAAAAAAAACGCCATTCACTGAAATTTTTGATAGAGTTGAAAGACAGATCAGCGTGAGATTGAAAGATGCCTTAACAGAAATCAAGAAAGCCAAAAACATATCCAAACACAGTCACTTTTAACCTACGCGACCTTGGAAGGACTGCCAAACGACAGGCAGGCCACAACCTATTGGAATCACACACGAGCAGAATGTGCATTCGTAACAGTGACACATGTAAAAAGTATAGGCTGGAGGGCATGGGTGAGAGGCTTAGACTACACCTTACTTCTGTCAGGCCTCATTTAGAATACATCTTTGGCATCCAGGAACAGTACAAAAGACTAGATGAAGTATGAAAATTGTAACTTAGACCAGTCTATGTAAGGCGGAAGAGCCAGTCAGTCACTTTCATTTTTAGTTTTCAGTTGTATCGGAAGTTAAACTTATTTACTATATTATTTGTTATTATTATTATTATTATATTAATAAAAAAGCCTATCAACATACAAACTAAAATATGTATATTTTAATCCAGGCATTACAGTGCTCCATTCTTATCTACGAATTCTCATGCATGAAGATAACGGTAACAATGTCCAACTCTAACCAAAGTTTTCTTGTCACCAGCGAAAACTAAGTTAAAGCACGTAGTCACGTCACGTCTATGTCTACGAAATCACAAGAAAAAACTTTCTCCAAGCATAAGTATTTTTTCCTTAAATGTTTTTCTGTATTTTTTTAAATTATTTTCTTTATTTTAGTTTTCCTGTTAACTAAAGCTATTCTCCTCACTATCGTTTTACTCTGCTTTAAATTTATATTTGAGTTTTGATTTTGCTTTATTTTCGCTTTTATTATTTACGCATATACTAAAGTGTCCTCTTCATTTCATTCAACCTGCTCTTTGCTCCCGTTAACAACAAAAAGAAAGCAAAAAAAAAACACTCCGCAGAAGTTGCTCAAATGAACTAAACGGCAGTCCACCGGGTTTGCGCTCTTGATAGTTGATGATGTTGATGATAATGATGGCGATGATGAGGATGAAGACGAGCTGTTGGAAAAGACCGCCATTCAACAATCTCATCGCGCGCATAAGGAAGCAGCAAAAGCAGTGAGTAAAGCGCGTCGACGCACAGCAATGCAATGGCGATTTTTATTCTTCACCACGAAGACTGAATTGTCCTTCCGGGTTGTTGTTGCGCAGTGGTCTTATTTCCATTTTATGTACCATTCTTTGGTTTAAATTTTTTCGTTTTTAATATATAGGTATCTCTGTTCACTGTTTTACTTGTCCGCGATGACTTGACAACGAATATCCGCTGGGGTTTTCGTCTGAATGTTGTTGTGAAGATTTCGTACAACCTTTTTAAAACATTTTGTTTTGTTTGTTTTTTATTTCACGATGTTTAAAAAAAATTCCGAATTTTTGGTGTTTTTTCCTTTATTTTATAAAATTGTTTTTTGCTTTCTTTGATTTATTTTGTATGTGTGTCTTTTATTTGTTTTTTTTTTATTTTTATTTTTATTATTTTTCAGCCGGTCGGTCAGGGTAGGACGACTATTGGTGCTTGACCTGCTACAAAAACATACTGGCACGAGCTGGGCGGCCAACTGCATATATGTATTGTATGTATGTAAGTACACATATTTCGCTTGAGGTGCCGTTGACACTATTAAGATGAATATATAAGTGTATATGTGTGTGCTTTTGTGCTTGGCGCTAGAGTACATGTTTATACGAGGGCAGCACTAAAAGTTCGCTGAATGAAAGGTTTATAAATAACAGAAAACTATCGATTTCTTTGACTTTTTAATTGAGGGACGGTTAACTTCTTAGAAATACGTTTTTTTCTTCGCTCCAAAAATGGTCTTCGATTGCTATAAGCGGAGAGTTACATCCATTCATCTTTGAGCTTAAAGAATATTAAAGCATATTTCCAGTCCGAGGACATCGCGGTAAGGAGAACTGCCGAGTGAGCTAACATCGCAGGAAACCACTTGAAAAATACCAACGCATATGAGACACTAGAAAACTTCTTTGCTTCTGTTTAATGTTATCAAGAACTCGTCTTAGACATATAGGATCTGCGCTGTTCAAAGGACTAGAAGAAGTCTCAGAAGTTGATATTAATGGCTTTCTAATAAATGACCTATGCGATGATTATTTTAACTGAAATTTCCATCTAACACTAGAAAGGACTAGCAGATATTTTTACGGCGTAGGAGGAGGACTTTGGACTCCATGAAACAATAAATAGAATACACTTTCCTTTCCTACACAAATCGGCCTTTGAATCCTTCCTTCACAAGTTGTTCCGAAATCTAGGTAAAAACACAAAGAATAACCTCAAACGATACCCTCATATAAAGCTCCAAATAATGCAGGTAATTTCAGACACTCATCCCCTCTAGTCGTGTCTCGATCTAGTTTGAGTGCTAACACAACCACTGCTGCATCTTTTTCATGTACTCCATTCTACGAGCTTTTGGTTCACCCCTTGTATAAGTTCGTGTGGCGGTACATATAAAGAAATGTCGATTGTAAAACCTGCTGTTTCACTGAAATCAGTACATGAAGCTTTTATGTTCTTGCTTTTGTTCGTTTTATTGTTTTCACATGCACACTCGTAAATCTAGTATTTTGGTTTCTGACACTAAAGAAATTTTACGATTTTCCTTGCTGCCTTTATTGAACCTGTAATTAAATGTTGAATAGGATTCCACTCAAAACACCGTTGTACGACTATCGGTGTCAAATTATTTTACTATGAAAATGGGGAAAAAAAATCTTCTTCACTTTTGCAGCTCATTCGTAGAATGGAGAATATTTTCATCAACTTTCTTCACAGGGATTCTTTCCATTCTTCTGCAACTTCGATGGAAACGGTGTCTTACACGTATGTACTTGTACTTTTTGATTGCAAAAATGAGTTCACATCACCAGTGTATGGTATTTTTGTCGTTCGTAGAAATTACATACCCCAAGGAATGATATGAAGTCATTTGAAATCTGATGCGAAATATTTATGGTAAATGAATTATAGACAAAAGAACCACACATAAGGCACACTTTTTTCCCAATTTTAAATGAGATTGATTAAATTGAAACATACAAACAGCAGAGGAATACGAAGAGATAGACTTCCTTAGAAAGATGAGATGCAAAAAGTTGGCTAAATGGGATGCACTTAAATTTGCAATTTTCGAAATTTTTTTTTTCCAAGGATGTAGTGGCTTTGACAAATTTACAAGTTTTTGAATATCTTTAAAACTCTATTTAAGTATACTTTCTTCTCCTTTTAATATACTTTCCCCTTTTGAATGAGGCGTAAAGTTTTCTATAAATTTCTGAATCAAGAACATTACATCAATTTAATATTCCAAAAAACGAAAAATGAAAAAAGTAAACTACATCTCCTTCGCATCACATCCGTCTCGTACTCATTTCTTTTTTTTCTGTTTTTCGCCCACCACGTCTATAAATCAATTTGAAATGTGACATCCATATCGCGGTATCCTGCACGAAGGCTCAATTGAATTGATTGCGTCCCAGAGTATTTTTCGTTGCCAAACTCTCCATTGCACTACGAATTGGATTGTCCGGCTTGTCATGGAGAAAGTCAAGGAAATGCAATAAAATAAAAGCAAATAAAAGGAGCAAAAGAAAAACAAATAAAATGAAATGAAAACAGCAAGAAATCATATAAAGATATCATGTCGAGTGCGTGTCTGTTGTTACGACGGAGAGCTGTCAACGTGATGGCGTATCCTTTCAAAATCCTTCAATGATTGTCCAGCAATCAGTTTATCAGTTTGTTCCTTTTTTCGAACAAACCAAAGCAAAAAAGAGAAAAAAAAAATAGAAAGAAATGAACGAAATGAACGAAAACAAGTATATGATTACACCAAATCCATTCACTCGCCAGTTGTCATCCAATCTCAATTGGCCATGCGGGCGGAATGTTAAAGCAAAAAGCTACAAAATTAATCGCGTTTCAAGCGGACACAGGAAGTGTGTAGACGAAAGTCAAACGTCTGTGTGAGCTAAGAGATACTGCCAATCGAATTTACGTAAATCAACTTATTGATGAAACCAAAATAAGACTTAAAACGACTTAGAAAAGGGGGGAAAATACATTAAATAGTAAATTAGCACAAGAATATTTTCTAATAAAAATGTATTAAATTTGTTTAAATAAAATCAAAGAAAAAGTGAAATAAAATTCAATAAACTATAACATAAGAAAATTAAATTTATTTAAATAAAAAATATATATAAATAGGTACAAAATTAAACAAAAAGAAAAAAATAAAAATATAAAAAAATTAAATTAATAATCAATTTAAATAAAATGCAATAAAAAAATTAAATACATTTGAATAAAAAAGTAAAAGAATTAAGTCAGATAAAAAAATTAAATTAAATTTTTGCTTTATAATTTTTTTGCAATATAATATAATTTAAAATAACAGAAAAAAAATAAAAAATAAAAAAAAATAAAAATGTAATAAAAAATAAAGTAAAAATCAATTAAAATAAAATGCAATAAAAAAAATTAAGTACAATTTAATAAAAAAGAAAAGAATTAAATTAGATAAAAAAAAAATAAAAAATTAAATTAAATTTTTGCTTTATAATTTTTGCAATATAATATAATTTAAAATAACAAAAAAAAATTAAACAAAAAAAAAAATAAAAATATAATAAAAATTAAATTAAAAATCAATTAAAATAAAATGCAATAAAAAAAATTAAATACAATTGAAAAAAAAGAAAAGAATTAAATTAGATAAAAAAATATAAACATTAAATTAAATTTTGCTTTATAATTTATGCAATATAATATAATTTAAAATAACAAAAAAATTAAACAAAAAAATGAATAAATAAAAATATAAAAAAAAAATAAATTAATAATCAATTAAAATAAAATGCAATAAAAAAATTATATACAATTAAATAAAAATGAAAAGAATTAAATTAGATAAAAAAATATAAAAATTAAATTAAATTTTTGGTTTATAATTTTTCAATATAATGTAATTTAAAATAACAAAAAAAAAATTAACGAAAAAAATTAAATACAATTAAATAAAAAAGTAAAAGAATTAAATTAAATAAAATGAACTAAAAAAATGAAATTAAAGCAAAATGAATTTAAACAAAATAAAAAATATTAACTATAAAAAAATAAATTAAAATAAAATAAAATAAAACGAAATAAAATAAAATAAAACAAAATGGAATAAAAGGAAGCAAAATAGAGTAAAATACTGCATTCTACAACACACTAAAAGAAAACAAAATCAAATCAAAAAAATAAAATAGTCTAAAGTAAAATAAACTAAAGCAGCATAAAGTGAAGTAAAATAAAATTACAAATATTCTGTATATTTGTAGTTGCTTGGCTAAAACTATGCACGAATATAAAAATATATATATAAAAAAGCAATTAAAGATCAAAACCAAAATTAAATCAACAGAAATAAATTGAGTTCAATCAAATTAAATACATTACCATTCAAAATCCATTAAATTGGTCAAATTAAGTGTGTAAAAAGCAAACACTTCACAAATGCGTGTTGTTGTTGGCAACAATAAAATTACAAAAATTTTCAAACTCAAAACAAAATGCAATAGCAAACTAAACGCTTAATGAAAAATATAGAGCGCCCATTGAGTGTATTTAAATTTCAATCAAATGGCAAGCCTTCGATGATGCTGCCATAACGCTTTTGTTTCTATTTGTGGAGAGTGAAAACTAAACAAATACAAAATAAATGTGTTTACCTAGGGAAATGTATTGCTTTTGTGTTGGCAACAACTATGGCTGTGGTAAATAAAGTGCGCCGAAAACAAAAAAAAAAATAAAATCTACTGCGCTTAGTCTACAATTCGATGCACCTATGCGCCGGTTGGCCTCATTAACGACACAATTTTTTATTCATACATACTTTATTTTATTTTCAATACTTAAATATTTATACGGCTTTACGCCGCTTTTGCCAATGAAAAAAAAAACACTTCTAAAACATTTTCTAGATAAAAATGAACTCAAAACTCAAATTAAAAACATATCAAGTCTACTACAAAAAAAAAAATTAACTAAAATAGGGTAGGCAGCGAAACAAGAAGAACTAAAAAATCTAAGAAAATACAATTGCTTTTCTGTGCGAGAGATTGCCGCACCTGTTGCACCTTTCAATGATTAGAGGTTTGGATGTGTTTTGTTTGCCGGCCAAAAACTGCCAACCTAATTTTTTATTTGCACTTTTGATGCATTTTCGCTAAGTTTAAAGGGAAAGTATTTTTTTTTTCATAAAGGAAATAATGAAATAAGATAAAATAAAACAAAATAAAATAAAATAGATTAAAATAATATAATACAAAAAAAAAAAAAAAAATAAAATCAAACAAAATAAAATGATATAAAACAAAATGAAATAAAAAAATAAAATCAAATAAAACAAAATAAGATAAAATAAAATAAAATAAAAAATATAACATTAAAAAATTTAATAAAAAAAAACTAAAATAAAATAAAATAAAATAAAATAAAATAAAATAAAATAAAATGAAATAAAATAAAACATTATAAAATAAAATTAAATAAAATAAAACAAAATATTATGAAATAAAATCAAACAAAATAAAACAAAATAAAATAAGATAAAATAAAATACAATAAAATAACTGAAATAAAAAAAAAAAACAAAATAAAATACAAGAAAATAAAATAAAATAAAATAAAATAAAAAAAAATAAAATAAAATAAAATAAAATAAAATAAAATAAAATAAAATAAATAAATATAAAACAAAATAAAATAAAATAAAATAGCTCATTAGCAGCGTCATCGAGACCAATCAAATTTTTTAATTTTTTTAGTAAAATAAAATAAAATAAAATAAAATAAAAAAAAAAACAAAATAAAATAAAATAAAATAAAATAAAATAAAATAAAATGAATTAAAATAAAATAAAATAAAATAAAATAAAATAAAATAAAATAAAATAAAATAAAATAAAATAAAATAAAATAAAATAAATAAATATAAAAACAAAATAAAATAAAATAAAATAAAATAAAATAAAATAAAATGAATTAAAATAAAATAAAATAAAATAAAATAAAATAAAATAAAATAAAATAAAATAAAATAAATAAATATAAAAACAAAATAAAATAATAAAACAAAATTCAATAATATGAAATAAAATAGAATAACTGAAATAAAAAAAAGAAACAAAATGAAATACAAGAAAATAAAATAAAACGAAATAAAATAAAATAAAACCAAATAAAATAATATAAAATAAAATAAAATAAACAAATATAAAACAAAATAAAATAAAATAAAATAAAATAAAATAAAATGAATTAAAATAAAATAAAATAAAATAAATAAATATAAAAATAAAATAAAATAATAAAAAATACAATAAACCAAAATAAAATCAAACAAGATAAAAAAAGATAAGATAAAATAAATAAAATAAAATAAAACACAATTAAATAAAATAGAATAAATTAAAATTAAATAAAATAACATAAAATCAAATAAAATAAAGAAATTAAAATAATATGTTATAAAAAAATGAAATAAAAAAGGAATTGAAATTAAATAAAAATTAAAATAACTTAAATTAAATTTAATTAATAATAAAATAAACATTGGATCTAAAATTCAAACTAAAATTTATATTGTGCTTGAAAAAACCGATCCGCTCAAGTTTGCTGTATTAAAATTTAGTTTCCTTTTGAATCCTTTAACGTGTTTGCATTCTCTTGTTGCCTAAGTGACTAGTATTTTAATGAGATATAATGCGTTGTCAAAGGTTCGCATCGAAAAGCTGCAACCAAGGCATAACTCCATTATATGCCATATAATTTTATATTTATACCAAAATATGTACACAAAATTATTTAAAATATTGTTGAGTGCTGCACTTTGTCGTATTTGCCTGAATACAAATTCTCATTATTCCTTATGTTATGCAAATACTTTTATTTTAACTCGAAAGAGAGAAATATATATGTACATATATAAGTACATTTATAAAACTACCTAAGAATACTTGAAGGAATTGCTTATGAGCTCACAACAGAAGGAATATATATACAATACATATACAACAAGAACAAATCACTCAAAAGTATTATAAACTTGACGAAATGCAAAGCTCCACTTGCAACTGACATTTCTACTTTTGTAAGTAGAAGTTCTACATACCATCACAACAACAACAACAAAATCATTACACTGAAAACAGAAAACAGTTGGCAGTAGATTTGCTGGCAAAAATGTAATGTCAAGCAAAAGTCCATTAGTCAGCGATAAAATAATGAGAAAAGGAAAACAATTCAAAAATAAATTATTTTTATAAAATATATGTTATTATAAGAATAATAAGATTATATTTATGTAGAAATGTAGAAAATTATATGAAAATATTTACGGTAAATTTCTGAAAAACCAACGTGTTTCTAAATGTTAATTTTTCAGACAAACCAAAATTTGTTTATTTTCATAAAATTAAAACAAAATTTTCAAATAGTAGAAAGCTCTGATACTCAAAATAACACCAAGTAAATTTTGATACTATGAAATAAATATTTATCGTCATATGGCGCATGGATTCTTGGGCGCAATTTTCTCACTCACATTCCATAGTTTTTTTTTACTTTCAGGTAGGTTTTGCTGCTTTTCTAGGCTTTATTTACCGTTCTTTTATTTATTACTACGATGAAATTTTGCTCTGCTTATCACAATCACAATTTACAGTGAAAGCTCCGAAGCTTTTACCGAGCTTTCGCAAGGAAAAGTTAAACGAAAGGTTCAGAAATTATTTTACAAAGCAAACTAAAGAGAAGCTGACTTAAGAAAATCCGCTTTTACTACAAAGTATCCTACGCTTTGAAAATTACATACTTAAGCACATACTATACATACATACATATAGGTATACATAGAAATATATGAACTTCCTCTTTACGTAAATCAACTAAATAACGAAGGCGGCTAGATGTACCAAATTCTGTGCAAAATGATAAAGACTGAGTGAGTGGAAGGAGCAAGAGAACACTCTGAAGCGGGCGTTGGTAAGGAATCGCGTCGTATTTATTTAAAACAACAAGTTTGGAGTGCATAAACAACATGCTAACAAACCAAAGTAATAATACGCAGCCAAGTCGCTTATGGCGACTTCTAACTATGCAGCGAGGGAAGTTTGGTTCCTCAGATATGTGTGGTATCCTTCACCGAAGGCTATTGAAAAGCAGCGAGCTGTTGCTACAGATATGTACATACATATAGTGAATGTACTTAGTAAGCAGCTGTAAGTAAGTGGCAGACAAGATTGTTTATAACAAATGGTCGTCACTATGACAGCAGTTATTGTTGCAATGCTAAACCCCTGAGGAGGTTGGGTAGTGGGGGTGGGTGGAGTTATCTTGTTGCATCACTTCTTGTACTAAAATTGATTGCATTTGTTTTGTTTAAGTTGTCGAGTGTTGGCTTTGACAGCAAAAATTGTGATACTCAAGCGTACGGCATTTTCACGATTGCAAGACCTGAGTCTACAACGTAAATTAAAAAAAAAAAAAATATTACTGTGAAAAACCGAATGGGTCCAGGAAATGCAGTCAAGAGTATTAAATTAAGTGCAGAAATATATGTATGTAAACACAAATGTTTACTTTTGAAGTGCTGTTATTTCCTTAATTCATTAATTAATGTCAAAATAAATATGTAAGCGCTGTAGAAATATCTTGAGTAGCTTGATTAAGCAGAACCATGGGAAACTATTTGTTTTTAATTTATTATTTCCTAAAAGTTATTTGTATTAATTGAAAGTGTATCGAAATAATAAAAAAAAACTCCTTAGAGTAAGCAGTAAATATGCATTAATTTGAGAAATTTGTATTTGAAATTTTTCTGTTCACACACACTCATTTATAATTTAGCTAATTAAATGTCTGTGTGAACAAGATTTAAAAAGTAGAATATTTCGGCCGGTAGCTTTCTAAATGAATTTCAAATATTTTTATAAAAACGACAAAATATCAATCAAAAAGATGTCTATTAGGTAGAAATTTAACTGGCATAAATGGCAATACTACTAAGTAAGATAATTATTACAAACTATTTTAATAATACATATCCAATTCACGTAATGAAAGTTGTCACTGAATACAAATTTTCATACCCCATAATTCGTTTTACAAAAAATTTAATTATTAAAAACAACACATTAAAAATTTAACAAAATAAATTTTCCAATAAAAAAACTGATAAATATTGTTGGAAAAATCTTCGTGGAAACTTAAATCAAAAAATAGTTTCGTGGTTATACTGAACCCATTACTCAAATAAAACATTCTATTACATTTGTCACATACAATAATAACCGTTACGCGCTTGTTTCAAAACGCAATGAACTTTAATTAGCTCTTTGGCTGGCGGTACTTTGCGCTGGTGAAAAGTCAATTGCACTCTCATGCGCGCTCATCTTTACGTTCGCCTAAAATGGACGAAAAAAACATTGCAAAGTTAAACTTTTGACTTTTCAATGCACTTTTAGCGTCGCACATCAATTCAAAGCTCATAAAAGTTTTGCTCATAAAATTCCATTTCAGGGTTTGAGATTGAGAATCAGTTTATTTTGACAATTTACTACTGAAACAAGAGCACAACACTATTACATTGCTGTTGTTCTGAAGTCGTAATGAATTTCAATTTTATGTTGCCACTATTTGTTAAGTGAAATCCAAATAAAAAATGCACTGTTGAGAAGTTTCAATGGAAAATTATTCGCATTACATATACCTATACGAGTACATAAAAAGATATAAGAGTTTATACTATGTTCCTCTGTATCCGGTGAAAAGTTCAATGCAAAAAGAGATTCAAACAAAAATTGACCCTCAAAATCAAACTTTTAATTAGATCACTGGAACTTGCTTTTAATTGGCATGACTTTTGACTGAAAAGTAATAGAGAAATGAAAAAGGAAAGGAGTAGGAGGTGAAAGTCCATGGAAAATGACAAGTAAACGAATGAATAAAAGGCGGAAGTGACGCATATGACCACGAGTGAATTTGGCAGGTCAGATTAACTGAAGTCAGGGAAAAGGTCAGAAAAAGTGCTTCTGCAAAAAATTTATTTAATTCAACGTATATTTATTTAATCTTACTTTGTTTTACAAAAATTTATATTATTTTCACTTTGTATTTTTTTATATTATTTTGCTTGCCTCTTTTTTATTTATTTTATTTTTTCTATTTTCTGTTTTTTATTTTGGTTAATTCTATTTAATTTCACTTTATTTTCTGCAATTCATTTTACTTTATCTTATTTTATTTCGTCTTATTTCTATTATTTATTTTATTTTGTCTTATTCATTTATTTTTCATTTTATTGTTTTATTTTATTATGCTTTATATTATTTCATTGCATTTACATTAATTTATTTTATTTTCTTTTAATTTATTTTATATATTTACATTTTATTTGGTTTTAATTTTTATTTAATTCTTATTACTTCACTTTTTTATTTTAATTAATTAATTTTTTTTTCATATTTTACTTCATTTTATTTTTCTTTTTATGTTATTATTTTATATTTTTTGTATTTGGTTTCATTTTCATATATTTAAATTTATCTTATTTAATTTTGTTTTATTTCATGATATTTAATTTAATTTATTCTAGTTTTATTTCATTTTATTTCATTTCATTTCATTTCAATTTATTTAATTTAATTTAATTTAATTTAATTTAATTTAATTTAATTTTATTTTATTTTATTTTATTTTATTTTATTTTATTTTATTTTATTTTATTTTATTTTATTTTATTTTATTTTTTTTTATTTTATTTTATTTTATTTTATTTTTTTTTTATTTTATTTTATTTTATGTTTTTTTAGTTCATTTTATTTTATTTTATTTCAGTTTATTTAATTTTATTTTATTTAATTTTATTTAATTTTATTTAATTTAATTTTATTTTATTTTATTTTATTTTATTTTATTTTATTTTATTTCATTTTATTTTATTTATTTTATTTTAGTTTAGTTTAGTTTATTTTATTTTATTTTATTTTATTTTATTTTATTTTATTTTATTTTATTTTATTTTTTTATTTTATTTCATTTCATATAATTTTATATAATTTTAATTTGTTTAATTTTCTTCTTACAATTTCTACATCAATTTCTATATTAGTTTAATCCTGTTATAGTAAATTCTGTCGAAGTTGTACTAAAAATTGTGAATAAAAGTTAAATTGAAGAAGTTCGTATATTTTAATGATATTCGCAATTCGAATTAAGTTCTATACTTTTAATCCTAGTCAACTGTCATTTGTAATTGTTAGAGGTTTAATTTTAATTTGGTTTTATGGCAACTGTACCGAGCGAGTGCAGAGCGTGGTGGTCGGCAGTTCGCCGTCGTGTCACGAACTCGCTGTGACGATGAGACAATTATGAGAAGTGTCTTTCGTAAGCTGCTTATTAGCCTAATAATCGGTGCAGCGATTGTATTTTTCACACTTAATTGGTGTCAGTTTGCCTTAATCGCACCTGTGCATATACAAACTTATGCCCATACACACAAATAAACCCAGATAGACGAAAACACCTGGGAACAGTTAAATTTCACTTTATTTGAGTTCAGCGGCAGCAGGAAAGTCCAATTAAAAAGGGTGAACTAATTTTATTTTCTGATGCCAAAAAAGGAAAAAGAAAATGTGGACAAATTAATGCAGAAATAACGAGCAGAAGATAACTTTTACAAAGTAAAAGAAAATAAGCAAAAAGTTGAGAATGAAATAAAATAAAATGGCTGCCAACTTTGAAAGCCCCACCAGTCGTGCGATTTTTGTTAGTTTCCAGCAACTTTTTGATGTCATTACTTTTGCGCTCTTCTCTCTTTCTCACACCGTTTTTCGCGCAACTGTTCTGCTTAAAAGTACGGTTATTGCTTGGCATAAACTTTCAATGAAGCGTAAATGAACTGTGCACCCGCATTTTTTTGGTCAGCTCAAACTCGCACTGCTCTCCCCACTCCCTCACTGCTCTCTCCAATGTTTTACCCTCCCACACACAGCACCAGCTCACTGTTGTTCAAGATAAGTGTCGAGGATTTTCTAAAATTTATTTGCACTGTCACTTTCGCCAGCCTACTAAGTCGTTCAATCGAAAGTCCTTTAACTGATGGTCTCGGTGTAAACTATGCAAAGTATATGAAGTTGTGAGATGAAGTAAGTAATGTGCACAGGCATGAAGCACCTGCAGCAACAATAACAATGACAATGTAGCGTGTGACAATGTACAGAGTCGCCAAAAGTTTTTTACGACATTTTCACCCACCAGAGAGCGTCTGGGAAAATTAATACAAAACAAATAACAAAATTGAAAAAGAAGAAAATGAAAATGAAAAGGAAAAGTCAAGCAGAAATGTGCTGTGACAATCAGTAGCCGTTACGGTGTGTTAAAAGCAACATTGTTTCCACTTCACCTACCAAGTCCAGGTGGTTGGTCGTCCAGGTGCTCGTCTCGTTTACTTCTGTCGTTTAAACTTTGAATGTAACTGAGCTTTTATTACACAAACACAAACATACACGATCACATGAAGTGATGCCGAAAACCACGTAGTAGAGTGCTGTTGGTAGTATGCTTAAGGATGGAGAAAGCTTATAAACCAAATCTTTGGCAATGTAAAAGTTTCACACAATTTGACAGACGTTTAAGTTAAAATACGAGAAATTGGATTTTCTTGACGCAGAGCACATATACACAGATGTGACATTCCCTCTATATTATATACTTATTTGCACATTCTTAATCGAGACAAAGATTTTTGGTAACAATAACAAGTGGAACTGTAGAGAAGACATTTATCGGCACTGAAGACAGCTAGGAGTTCCACTTGACTGTGTTAGTAGTATAAGAATTAATAGATGTGCTTAAATGGGGGAGAAGGCCAAGCTAGCCGGCATTTTCCAGGTGATTTCTGCCCTTTCCACCAGGGTTGCCGAGTCGGCAGGATCGTTCATGGCGTATTCTTCTTTCCGGTGCTGATTCGCAGCCCTCTAGTGGGCTACTACAGTGTTGACGTAACAGCAGTGGCTGAAAGCTCTGCCACAGATTACCAGAAATATTGTTATTCACTGATTCTACTTAACCTCGCTAACTTGGACTGACCTCCGCTCACTGGTTTGTAGCCCAGCATGTGGCCTGCAGGGAGTCTCATCTCGGCTCGCTGCCGCCAAGTCTGCCCAGGCCTCAGCTCTTCAATATCAGGGTTATATAGTCTTTGTAGAGATTTATACCTCGCTTCTCTGCAAACGAAACGAGCTTTACCCGGCCTTACAGCTAGTCTGAGTTGTTTACTGCCGGTGTAGGCTATCCCTTGTCTATGACCCCAATGTGAGATGTATTTCCGTGAACCCACTGAAAGGTATTGCGATAATATCTTTCGTCCAGTTAAGGCTAGACTGTTGCTGCCTGGTGAGTTGATAGGCAGGAATGACGATCTGAATCACTTGCTTTATACACTAGACGTACTAGTGGATTTCACCGAATTTGAGCTAGATGCATAATTTTGGATTAGGTCCTTTCTTATGAAATGTGTCGACCTAGTGTGACGAATTTCCCATGACCCTTTAGCCGGTTTGACCTTTCCCTACCGCAAGGAGTTGCTTTCACTATTGGGGCTTAGCATTAGCCCTTGACGTCGGATAGGCTGAAGAGTTTAAATAAGTGGGCCCTTCGGCTCCGTCGATGCGGCTCCCGAAGACATTAGGGATGGAGTCACCGTGTTCATCGGTAGCATTTTTTCCCGCGCAGACATCCGAGGATAGATGTATAATGTTTTATAAGTCTCTGGCTCCATGGCCACCTAGTAAGATGAAACCTTTCAGTGACCGAAGAATGGAGAGGTATAGGAAAACGGTCAACCACCACAGGAAGCCGCAGTTAAAACCTAGATTAAGGGTAAATTGATAAAGTTGGATTCAGTTTCGCTTTCTTTATATCTTTTTTTTCTAATTGAAGACTACTTCAAATCTGTCTTCGACATTTCTCTTTCTCAGCCTCATTACGTGTGTTTGCTTCTGATTCTTGGCTTACAGGATTCGATTTTTATTTTAGGAAAGTTTTATATCGAACTAGTATTTTACTAGTATAAGGCTGATATATTTTGAGAAAATAATTTGCTATTATAACGGAAATCAGTAGTAGTCTAGTTCACAAGTTAAAGCTTTTCCTGCATATTTCACTTGTTTTACATTTACCTATTTCAAAAAAAAAAAAAACTCACACCTGTTCTCGCTTACCGGCTGATTCCGCACTAAACTCTTTCGGTTGGATGGCTGCACGTGTGTGCGTGCCATTTTTAAGCACATTTGCGATAGTTAAACTCATACAACAGTGTGTCAAGTTACCAACTAAACTAAAACAGAAATCAAGTTGAGCTGAGTTCAGAAATGAGATGAGCATACGCAAATTTGACTAACTTAGCAAATTTTTGAAATCCACAAATTTTCTTCTTCCATCTTTTTCTCTCGTTTTTTTTTTTGGTCGTTTTTTTTTTTTTTTTGGTGGTAGAAACTTGAACAAAACTTTGCTTTCGACCAGTTATGCGATATTCATGTAGCCAGAGATAAGGGTGGCTGGGTGCCCGTATGTGTGGGAATGGTTATGTAAGTGCATAAAAATAAAACTTGGAACTTAAGCGATCCGCTCGACAGAGTGTTCATGATACAGTGTATACCTTGCACTTACAGTGTGTATGACAAGTACTACATATTTACTTATATATGGTAGATGTTGCAGTGAAATATACTAGTTAGAAAGTGGCCCAGAATGACAAGAAAACGCAAGCGAATATGGTATTGTGGAGTTGTAAACTAATCGCATTCTAGTTCGAAATGGACAAATACTAACTGGTGTCGATATATACACGTACATAGGTATAGTTGGCGCTTTGTATCCTACCTAAAAACATCTTATTCATGGTCTGATTTATTAGAAACTCGGCACACGGATGGCTGTTTCCTTTAGTTACATACTTTTCTCTCTGGAATTTGGACCAGAAATCCATTTCTTTGAAATAATTATATTTACTAGAAATTCGTTACATAAATGGGCTTTCGCTTAGATTAACAGAAAGACGAACCTTCCATCCGGGAAGTGGACTAGAGACCGATCTATGCGAAATGTATTTATGGCTCATTTTACTTGATGTTTTTTTACGGGAAGTGGATTGCATAGAAATTTTAAAAAATATGTATATTCTGAAAAAAACCTAATATTTTGACATCAATGACGATAAATTAGGGCTTGTTTCCATTCTTTGCAATACCAATTAGAATAAAAATTGGTTGAAACACAGAAAGTCACGGTATGCGTGGCGGAGTCCGCTAGTAGATTTATAAAATAATTCGAATAAATTGAGCTTAATTCAAAGATTAAAAATTAATTTCGATAAGAATGCAATTAAAGCCTTCTGCGGAATGTTAAAATTATAATTTATTTAATAATTTAAAGCAAGCAATGGTTTTATTTCAGTTGGCATAAGTTTAGGCTTTTTGCAACTAGTTTAATTACTGTCCACAAATTCTAGTCTTAAACTAGTACTCTCGAAACCACTTGAATATTTCACTACAGTGCATCTTCACTCCCTCTAAATATACGTCTCTGCACCACGATAATCGAGTGCCAACACATAATCTTGTTAGGCGGCAAAGTTTACTGCATAGAAATTTGTCCAATAGCAATGGAAAAAAGTTGTGTCAAGAAATAAAGTGCAAAAAACGACATGAATAAAGAGGAGGTGAAGTGTGCACAGCAGTAGCAGCAAAGAAAGAAGAAATATAAACGCAGTTGGTGATGAAGTGAAAATAGAAGTAGAAATTTCCTTACACTCGATTTGCAGTTGAGGGCGATGTGGCTGCTTGATGGGTTTGCTGAAGTCGGCAAGCGACGTCGCCTGCACACAGCCAACATGGCATGGCTTATGTTACACAATTTATGCGAGCGACGAGCTTCGACCAACGAACGAGCTTACATGGCTTATACTTGATATAATAGAAAATATAAATTTTTGATAGAATTTGCATAATAGCTCTATACGTATACGTACAGCAGGGAGAGCATGAAAATTAGTAAGAATAATGTACGTTTATGGTAGCACGTCGTCGGAAGGTTGTGACAGGCATTAACTCATGTGCGCTTTTTAAATTCGAATCTGCAGTTATGCCTTTTCTCACGTCAGAATGTCTACGCCATTGAAATTTGTGTTGCTAATTGTCATGGCCTATATTTTGAATTATGCCACTTTTGAATTTTTAATTTTGCGGATTATCTCCAATGCAAATTGTTAGAGTATTTGGTTTGGTTACTAAACATTGAAGTGTGGTGAAAGTGTACTGACAATATTTTTGAAAAGTGATATAGAAAACACAGGATATTGGTACCTCGAACCCTCAATCGATGACAATGGTATAGACGTTCCATCACCAGACTACGAGAACACCAGTGTCTCTACGAAATGCAGTTGGAAGAAGTGCTTACTGACGTTGGGCAACACGAATATCTCCATCAGGTTCGGGAATAATCTCTCCGAGCCGTTCGATACTGAACTTCACGAGCCGCTCATTATTCCTGTTCTGCTGCATGCTGAAGAAACGTGAACGACAACAGTCACCGATGAGACGGTGCCAGGAGTTCGCCATTGCGATGATTTCTAAACCCTATCTGCAGATTCTTGAATTCTAAAACAATTTCAAAATACCATTTTCCACTATCCAAAAATACAATTAAATCGGGGAAGTTCCGAAGTCATTATTTTTGTGCTGACAAGCAAGGGTATAAGTTGATATGCGAAATAACCTTTCCCATTACATACATAATTCTGATTTTAAACGACATTTCGACATAAATATGTATTTACGTATTTTAATTGCAACCCTTTCACTTACCTTGCCCATATTGACGAAACCATGATCCCTGGCCACTTGATCGGCCACGCCACTATCACCACTCGGTATATGCACCGCCCAGGTGTGGGTAAAATGCCCCGCACTGCCGCCATCGCTCCCACTGCTGTCGTCCACCTCCTCGTAGTCCAGCTTGTAGACCACGCCGTCATCGATGGCATTCACCGCGGCGGCCACCGCTGATAGGCTTGCATTGCCGGCAACAATGGCAGCATTGGCGTACGGCACAGTCACAAAACCGACATTTAACGTGCACAACAACAACAAAAACACTAAAATCACATTCAATTGCAAACAATTCAATAAAATCCTATTTAAATGCAATGCAAAAGCTGCAAATGGTGTAAATGTCCGTGACGGTTTTACTTGTTGTTGCATTTGCAAATGTCTACTCAGCAACGGTGTGCTGTTGGCGGTTGACACGAATGTCGTTTTACGTTTGATCGCATTGTTGTTATTTTTGCTTTTACTAATGCTATGATAACGGGAATTCACTAAAAAACTATTTGTTCTTTTTGTTATTGCTGCCGTTGGTGTGTTTATTGGTGTGGCATTAAGAAAACTTGCATTATTAGTATCACAATGTTGCTGTTGTTGTTGCTGTTGCGTATGAAGCTGTATCTTCTGCCTACTCAACAGCCGTCCACTGCTTTTCAGAGTCGCATTTGTGATTCCACCAGCAGCAACGTTCTCGATCGTGCTCTCACACTCGACGCTTCGTGCATTTGTTGGTGTTGAACTCCATCGTACGACGTCGTTTTTCATTGTGCGTGTTTTGATCGCAGGATTTTGCTGTCACACGAATGAAGAATGTCGTGGCGTGTGAGATCCGTTAGAACTTTGAATGTGTTGTTGGTGTTGAAAGAGTTGACAGAGTTGCTGTTGAGGATCGTTGCAGCAAGAGAGAGAGAGAGAGAGTGAGGGAAGGAGCGAGTTCAATAAGAAATGCAGAGTTGCCTTGGCTTTCAAATTTTGTAGAAAGATTTAGATTTAGAGTGTTGAATGGGGAGAATATCGCATCAGCTGAAAAGAGAAAAAATAAGAATATTTGTTAGAAACATTTGTGTACATTACATTTAAAATTACATTTATATTTATATTTATATTTATATTTATATTTATATTTATATTTATATTTATATTTATATTTATATTTATATTTATATTTATATTTATATTTATATTTATATTTATATTTATATTTATATTTATATTTATATTTATATTTATATTTATATTTATATTTATATTTATATTTATATTTATATTTATATTTATATTTATATTTATATTTATATTTATATTTATATTTATATTTATATTTATATTTATATTTATATTTATATTTATATTTATATTTATATTTATATTTATATTTATATTTATATTTATATTTATATTTATATTTATATTTATATTTATATTTATATTTATATTTATATTTATATTTATATTTATATTTATTTATGTTTATATTTATATTTATATTTATATTTATATTTATATTTATATTTATATTTATATTTATATTTATATTTATATTTATATTTATATTTATATTTATATTTATATTTATATTTATATTTATATTTACATTTATATTTATATTTATATTTATATTTATATTTATATTTATATTTATATTTATATTTATATTTATATTTATATTTATATTTATATTTATATTTATATTTATCTTTAAATTTTGCTAATGCGAGTTTTTATGTCACAATTTTCCCGTTACTATCGAAAACTTTTCCAATTTAAATACCCAAACCAAATTGTAAATACATATGTACTGTTTATCTAACTGTCAAAATCAGACATTTATTATGTTTATCCAAATGATATATGTGTGCGTATGTTGCAAATACATATGTATACTATAAATTTTTATAACGAATATGCATACTTATGTATATATATACATACAATTACAAGTATAAATTAGCTGAAATTCCCTAGTAAGTTCGAAATTGATTGTGTGTGCCGGCAGAGCTGTGTGATAAACATGGAGTAGGGAATTTAATTAACAGTCACAGACACAACATTGGGCAGAGCCTCACAGAGCAGAGGTTATAAATCACATGATGAGCGGAGGGCTGCTTATATATATGCGCATACTTGTACATATATGTATATGAATATATGTAAGAGAAGGGAGTACAGAGACAGGCGCTTTCGTCATTTGTCATTTATAGTGACAGTTGTTTGTTTACATATTTTGACACTTGTCAGCTAAGAAACAAGATTAGCCGCAACTTCAACTGTAACATACCCAACGTAACTGACATAAATGACAAACGGTCTGTTGTGTGGCCGTCAGCATCAGCATCAGCATCTGTGTCATTAATAGGTAGCATATTCTGTTCTAGTTTTGGTATTATCAGACACATTTGTTGTCCTTTGAAGTCATCAAACATATAGACTCCATCAATTTCTCTGATAGGATTTACAATTTATTGCGCACAATAGTTGTAGGTAAGCAATGTGGTTATTAAAACTAAAGTGGTGAAGAAAGTCACTAGTTCGGATTAAAACTAGTTCGAAACTACTATTGTGACGGCAATGTTCAACGAAACTCTTTTCTTATGTTCAAAATATTTTACTTGTATTAGAAAAATGTTTTGTTTTTGCAAATATTTAAAAATTAACCAGCGATTTTGCTCAAAAACTTAATTTTTTTCAACATTTTACAACAGTACTGATTGACATCTGAAATTTTCCACTTCGAAGCATATCGCCATTTAAAGATAGCACTTCCATATAGGAGAAAAATATAGATGGTGCCTAATGGTAATTATTTGGCGTACTACTTCCGTAGTAGTTTACAACTAAGACATTTGACTGCAGGGTAGCGGGAGGCCTTCGCATATAGCAATATTTAAACTCGTACATATATGTACTATATATGTACAGTCTGTATGCTTTCAAGCAGATTCCTTTACGAAATACACCATTCCGTCTGTTAAGGTCAGCTCTTATCTGTTTTTGGTCATTTTATTTGCTTAGGTTTGCCCATCAATCCACAATAGAACGTAAATATGTTCCGTATAGACATGCTGGCATACGTCTTACTAACTACAAATCAATCTGCTTTATTTACTTGCTTACATATTTGCTAGCCCAGCTAAGCTAGGAGCAATAAATTCCAATTTGTTAGTGATTTATGGTTACAGTTTCCTTTTTTCGGAAGACAAAAACTTTAGCTACGCGCGTTATGTAACAAGAGATGATGAGTGGCAACTAAACACCTTCATTTGAGATTGTTAGGTGGCATCACTCAATCCATAATCGAGGCACTGAAGCATGAATCAGTATTTACAAAAACTATTCATTGACAAATATCCATTGACTTGAGATTCCATATTAAACAAATCAGGAAAGTAAGAAATAAAACGAAATAAATTAGAAACAGAAAAATAATAAAAAATAAATAAATAAAAAATAAATAAATAAAAATTAAATTGAACTAAATTAAAAAAAAATATATTAAGTAAAAAAATTAAATAAAAAAATTAAAAACAAAATTTAATTATATTGAAAAGATAAAGCAAATATAAAACATAAGAGAATAAAAAAATTAAAATAAATAAAATAAAGCTAAAAAATTAAATACAAATTTTAATTACATTACAAACGTAGGGTAAATAAAAAATAAAAGAGAATAAAAAATTAAACCAAAATAAAATAAAATAAAGAAAAATAAAAAAACAAAAGAGAATACGAAATAAAATAAAATATAATAGAATAGAGAAGTAAATAAATGTTAATTAAACAAAAATTAAAAAGATAAAAATTAAATAAATAAAATAAAATAGAATAAAAAATAAACAAATTTCAATTAAATAAAAAATAAAATAAAGCAAATATAAAATATAAGAGAATACAAAAATTAGAATGAAATAAAATAAAATAAAAAAGTAAAACAAAATAAAATTATATTAAATAAAATAAAACCAAAAATTAAAAAGCAAAATTTAATTATATTAAAAAGATAAAATACAAAATTTAATTATATTAAAAAGATAAAGTAAATAAAAAATATAAGAGAATAAAAATATTTTATTAAACAAAAAGAAAATAAAATGAAATGATAAAAAAGTAAATAGAAGTAAATAAATGTTAAGCAAATCTAAATAAATGCATAAAACAAAAATTTAAAAATAAAATTTAATAAAAAAAAATAAAATAAAAAATATACAAGTTGAAATTAAATAAAAAAATTAAACAAAGTTAAATAAAACAAAGTAAAATAAAACAAAATAAAATAAAATAAAATGAATTACAATAAAATAGGATACAATGAAATGAAAAAGAGTTTAAAAAAAAATAAAACCAAAAACAATTAAATAAAATAAGATGAAATAAAAATAAAATAATATTAAATGAAATAAAGTTAAACAAAAAATAATATAAAATGAAACAAAATAAAATAAATTAAAAATCCTCTAGACAAAATTCCTGCTTGAATCGGTTATTCTTCTTAACATGGTTCTAAAATCGTTTAAGCCTAATTAGCAACAGAAAATCATCCACTCGCCTATTTCATCTCCATTAATCATTGATTTATTCTTAGGTGTGGAAAATATGCTAATTCTTAGTGTGTATATGTGATATTGACATTTTTCAATCATCAAAAAAATATTTCTCTGTTCAGCTAGAGAAATGAAGTCAAATTGATGAATAATTCAAAATCATCTACGGCGGCAGCAGAAGAATAGATTTTGATTGCGATTTGATTGACGCAAATGTGTAGCGTAAAAAGGTGTAAATTGCTTGTTAAGCGTGTGAAAGTTGAATTAAAAAAAAATCGAAATAAGTCCAAAGTCGCCCTTTAAATCATTTAAAAAAGTGTGAGAAAATCTACAGTGATAGGCTTTCAATTTTTCTCTTTAATTATTAAAAAATCAAAGGAATTGAACAAATAAAATATAGATATTATAAAGAAAGTGCCTTATGAGCGTTAATACTCATACATACTTGTATATAGAAATACATCTATTAGTGGTTTTTTCTCCAAGTTTTCAGCTCATAATTGTAGCATACGTCGATATGTATGTATGTGAGGTCATAATGTCAAAAGCAGTTAAAAAGTACCACTCAAGACAGACTTTATGTCAAAGTTCAAAACTACTTAAGTTTGACAGTTATTCGCACTCGGTATGTTATGTGTTCGCTGCAAAAATAAGCGCACACTTACATACAAACGTATGTACATAAAATTATGTGTGACAATGCAACTAAATTATGAGTGAGAAAGTAGGCATAAAATAGCAAATGAACGAGGCAAAGTAGAGAAGGGAAAATTCCGCCTACATGTAGTGCACACACTTATAGATGGAGCTGTGATTTACCCAGTAAATATAAAATATATAATACAACAATAGGCTAGAAAAATTTCTTAAATCACTGTGAAGAACGTTTCACTCTCAAGTTCAACTACAAAAATGTTGTTGTTGTTATACCGGCTCTTCAACACCTCATCTAACGGGGGTTACACTTCGGAGGTTAGATGAGTAGGTTTTAGGGGGGTATGCAAAGTGATTGTCAGTATCGGGCGTGGTCTCATTGCATGTAAGCTCGAGATTTTCGATTTTCGTCTGCTGGAAAATAGTTCATAAAGGGGTTAGTGGATTCTCGGTGAAACACATTATTAATATGGAGTATTATGTGATGGTTGAGAAGCTGTTGAGAAATTGTTGAGAAAAGAATTATTGATAATTAAAATTTTCTCAAGTTCCTGGAATGATATAGCAGAATGAATTTTTTTTTGCCATTAGACTATTGAGAAAGTGTCAACAAGTTTTTCATGCTCCTGAGAGGGAGTGAAATGTTCAGAGAAAATATTATAAGTTTTTAAATTTAAGCTTTTCTTTTCTTCCTTTATTTAGAAATTATGATTCTCCAATGAATACTGAATATTTTTTAATGCCTAATAAGAAGGATTACATAAAATAATTAAAATATTTGCTATTGAGGAAAAGTTGCTAAGAAGCTATTGAGAAATTGTTGAGAATTTATTGATATGCCGTGAAGTGCTTTCAAGAAGCATTAACTAAATTTCTAATTATACAAGAAGAAATTACATAGAAACCAATATCGAATCTTTATGATTTCTGGGATATAGTTACATACTACAGAGACAGAGCTGCTATACGTATGTATTTAATGTGTAAGTTTCCCTTTATACGCTCCGTGCAATGTATTCATGGTGACACGAAATTGCACTTATTCAAGTTGAAAAGGCGAACATGTCAAAGAAGCCACAAAACGTCAGCGATGCGAAGAGCAACAGCATATACATGCTGACACATGTAGAAAGATGTGCAGAAAGCAGAACAATGAAGACTAAAGAAAAAAGTAAACAGAATGTGACAGTTAGCGGTCACAAGAGGCCACGCGCATACACGGTTACTTAATACTTGGCCTTGACCTGAACATAATGAATAGTTAAAGCAAAGTTCATGCAGAAATTATTACACAAGTATGAGAATATGCGCACGCGCATATATTTGTTTAAATTAAATTTAAAATATTTATTGTGCTGGCAGCTTTTCAAAAGTTCCTTCTGTTCTCGAATCGCGCTCGGGCAGACTATGTTTTATTGCAAAAATATTATTTTAACAATTGAAGAGCTGAAACCTGTGGGCAATGGCAAGTGCTTACGTACTTGGAAAAGTAGTAGTGGTTTTTTTTTCGAATTTGGATTTTTTCTTCTAAATTTACACTGTCAATTTAAAGAAAATGAAACATATTTCTTGAAAAAGCAGTTTTCATTTGAGTATAGTTCTTCCCCATGTCTCTCACAATTGAAACAAAAATGAGCAGTTTTAAACTTTTGTGGGCGCCATGAATATGCACAGCTCGGACCGCCTGCAATTCTGCAAATATTTGCTCTTTGTGCGAAAAAAAAACTAACGAAGAAATTAAAAAAAAAGCTTTCAAAGTTGAAAGTCAAAGTGAAACGCCCGCATTTATAGTTGGAAGTACAACAAAAAAAAAATTCAGACTAAAAAAAATTATACATACGAGTACGTGTGGCCTACATACAGGCGCATGTTCGTATACAAATATATATTTTTGTAAACTATGAAGAAAAACACAAAAACCCGCTAAGTGGAAAAATTCAAATCTCTTGGGAATTTCAAACGTTCATTCGCCTTTGTGTGTGAGCGCACAATGGCATTTACGCTGCATTTACGTGGCACTGACATGTGATTGAGGTTTAGTCAAATGCCTGAAAGTATGCTGGCAGTTAGTTAAGTAATTGGCGAGAGAGAAAGAGATAAACAGATACCCCCTTCCCTCTTTCTTGCTCTACACTTTTATGCATTTAAATCTATTACACTTCACTGCTTCCCAAAAGGACACTTATAAGCACAAATACACTTGCAACATTTTAAGCAAAACAAAGCGATTTTCTCGTTTCTGTTGCATATTTACAGGCGCGCACATGCCTATTGTGTGATAAAACTAAACAAATAACTGTCATATGCAACGAAGATTGGCAAGCATTTATAGGCATTTGGTCAGCTGGAATGCATCCTTTGTGCTTGACATTGCAACGATGCAGAGGTAATTTTGCTGTTTAATTTTGAGCTATTTCATTAAGAGAAGTTAGCTCAAAATAATCCAAGTGCAATGTGCATTGATAAAAGTTAAATAATATTAAAACACTTCAAGCGAATAACACACACACACACACACATGCACATACAAACAAAACAATAAATATTGTTATTGCGTGTGAATTCAACTACGGCTAAAGATATTGTCAATATTTCTTGCTGAATGCACATGTGTTGCATACCTTTAGGTGTGAAATGGATACTTATGCTTGAAAAATGTTGGAAATGCACAAAAATTTATATTCATTTAAAGTCCCTTCAATTCAGATAGTATATTAAAGCTTACTCTATAAAAAGCAAACGCACAGCATTCTTGCAATTAAATATTGCATATTTCTAGGCGCAAACAAACAAATTTTTCTTGGAATTTTTAACTAAAATGTTTTTAAATTTAAATATAAATCTTCGCTTATTTTTCATATATGTATTTACCGAATTATTTATTAAAAATTAAAATTTTTCAGCCTAATAATATGCAATACTTTTTACAATTTCCACCTGTTTGCATGCTTACCAAGTAATTTCTTAGAATTTATTTTTCTGCATTTACTTTGCTTCAATAAATCTAGATATTTTCAGCATGCAGCATACATTTAGGCTGTTGAAGCTTCAGGCAAACGCGTGTGTAAAAACATATGTAGTTATAAAACATAACTTCTGTATTTACACAATTGTTAATAAAATTTTGAATGGAGAAAAATTGTTCAGGAATATTAAATATCCACCAAATATATTTCAAAATATTTCAAAAAGCTTCAAAATATTTCTGTATGGGAGAGCATTCATTTAGGATGTTGGATTTTAATTACATCATATGTGGAATATGCAGTAGAAGAACAAAAGCAAAAATACTTTGTGTTTGAGTTTTGAAAAAGAAATTAAATATACTTGGAATGTTTTTTTTTTAAACAAAACGAAAAATATGCAAAACATTTTTAGCGATTTCAAAATAATATTTTTGGTCTACCTAATGGCAATAATTAAATAAATAAATAAATCGAATTTATAGGAGATGTACATGATATTTTAGTAAAAGTATAGCATACCTTGAGGCGCTAAAGTTCATGTATTTTCAAATATTGCACAATTTCCCGGTGCTACCAACATCTAAAAGTTATGGAAAATTAATTTAAAATAAAAAAAATTAAGTTAAATTTTCTAATTGCGATCGCCCCTCGGCAGGGAATGTCTACCCCTTCGAGTGTATTTCGGACATGAAATAAAAGGCTCAGCCGTTCGGAGGCAGCTTAGTATAAACTGTAGGTCCCTCCATTTCTAGGAAAGACCTCAAGACGCAAAACCACAATTTGGAGGAAGAGTTCGACCAAAAAATCGCTTTGCATATTTTTAGGCGCACTGCCAACATATCCCTGTAGAATTGAATTTTGCCTAACTTTTTGTTGTCAGCACTCAAAAATTTATTTACTTCTAACTTAATATAAATCAAACCAAATTTTACGTTGTATACTCTTAGGCGCAACTAAATCATTTAAATAACGCAAAAGCAAATTTAGAGTATTAAATTATCTTCGCGCTGCTTACACGCATTAATTTTAGAAATTTACTGTTATCTTGACATATATATATTCTCTCTATCATACAATAACTGATTTCCACGAATGTCGGAATGACTTCAAATGCATATCTTAAGGCGCATAGATAAGCCGAATTCCATTACACACTCATAACCACGCACACATTTATGTATGTTTATATACACAAGCACAACTATAACAACACTTAATCATAAATTGCAAATCTCTTAACCCTTTCGACTGAGAGTTTTGAGTAATTTATGCTTTTGGCGGGTAGAAACGGACAAATATTTGCACAAAGAAAAGGAAATAGAGGGGAAATAGTGGCTGGCAGCAATAGTAATTTATGAGTAGAGCAGCAGCTAAATAAGCAAACGTGCATACAGACATATATAAACATATGAACAATGTAAATATGAGCCTTAGAGGTGTTTTTTTTTTTTTTTCTTTCCTTATGCGGTAGCTAATTTTGAAAGAAAGTCCTCAACTGGATTAAATTTGAAGTAAATGCCTAAATCAAACACTTTCTAATGGGTTCACTGAAGATACACTTAGGTATAACTTTGTAAAGGTAAAATCTCATTTGTTTTCTTAATAAAAACGAACGGCTGACACCCAAAAGGCAAATATGAACTCGTTAAGAACTTGCGAAAAGCAGCGCAAAGAAATTCAAAATTTGAAAACGTAAACTTTTGGCAAAGCAGTATGGTGGGCAGCAGATATCAAACTGCATGCATGTGTGTGTGTGTGTGTGTGTGTGTGTATGGGTGAATTGAGGTGTGAAGATGAAGAACTCGAAAATAAATGTTGCATGCCGCAGCAGGAGGCGAGGCAAATGTAAGCAGACAATAATGCAAAAGTAAACTAACAGACACGCATGCATACACACACATATATGTGCATATATGCACATACCTACACTTACGTGTATGCATGAGTTTGTAAATTTAGCGCTTTTTGCTACTGACGACTGCCGGCGGCTTGATATGAGCGAAAGAATAAAACAAAAATAAAAACTAAAATAAATTCATAACAAAGTTTACAACGCACACAAATACGCATACATATACACACACGCAAAATTAAAGGCACACATAAACGTATAAAACACATAATTTGTGTCTGTATGTTTGGTATGAGAGAAATTTCCTTTGCGCCTTCTTAGCCGACAGCGTAAAAGTTTTCAACTCTGTTTCACAGCGATATGCGTCGAAGAGAATGCAAAGGGAAGAGGAAGAAGAAGAGATACAAGAACAAGTTAAGTCAAAGAATTCACAAGTTCATGCCAAAGGCTTAAGGAAGATGCAGAGAGAGAAAGAGAGTGAGAGAGAGAGAGAAATAGAGAGAGAGTGAGAGAGACAAAGTAAGCATGTTTGTGTTGAAGAAAGAGAGGAGACGACAAAGGGCGGTACTGCTGTCAGTTGCACTGCATGCAGCGTGTGTCTGTGTGTGTGTGTGTGTGCGTATGCTACTGATGAGTGCAAAGTAACCTAATTGAAAGCATTAAGTGTTGGCTGTTTGAATGACACCGCAGGCGTTATGGTTCACGCGTGAAATAAATGTACTTTATTGCAATAAATGCAGTTTGAAATGCAAGAGGAGAAAGAAAACATTTAGTAAAAAAAAGTTGTTGATTTAAAATATGTCTGTCAAATATGCAAGTGTGCAAAAAATTCTGGAACGTGTCTCAACAGAAAACTTCGTTACAAAAATCTACATTACAGTGTGAAAAAAAAATCTGCTCACATAAAAATCTTTTATTTTTTAATTTTGTTTTTTCAAGTTGTTGTGATTAAAATCTGTTTTTTTCTCCCGTATATTGAATTCCTTTTAACACTTAATTACGTATATAATTCGAAAGCAGATGAACAATTCGCTCTGCAAAAGTTGCTTTTATAATTAAGAAAACAAGAAACTAGAGTTGTACTGTAAATTTAATACATATTTGATTTCCCATTTGTTTGGCGTTAATTTTAATTGCTGTGGAATTCTACATTCCATTGTATTCATGTAATGCAGCAGTGGTTGAGCTTTGTTATGTATGTATTTATTTATAAATATTTATGTATAAGTCAACACAGTCAGGTGCAACGCGCGTTTGCTTGCATTAATTCATTAATATTTATTGCAATTAACTATTTGATTGGGCAGCGTATTTGCACATAATATATATATAAGTGTGTTTGTTATGCATTACATTGTGCATATAAACATTGTAGTAAATACCCTACCCTGTAGGAAATATTTCTTAAACAAAATTCGAAAAGAGTCAAGTGAAATTTTCAAACTACCAACGCTTTGATTGTTGCCTTGCCATGAAAATTCAGACTTTAAGTCGGATATGGATGGTCATCAAAGTAGATTATCCAAAATCTTTGGATATAAGGTTTTAAGGGCTAAAGCTGTTATAGACGTTGAAAAATGGACTAATTTTTTTTAAATTTATTGTAGGAATATGAGAAAAGGAATAGAATTTTTATCTAACCATTTCATTGAACATATATTGAAGTATAAATAATTATTTAATATACGTTTTTTTGAAAGGCGTCCACGGAGGACCGATTTCTTTTAAAGGATGAGACCTAGAACAGAAAAGCAAAAAGTTTTATGATCTACAAACTATGGCCTTTGAAAGTACGTATGGATTTATTTTTTTCCTATTTTTTTTTTAAAATATTTATTTTTGACTAAAAATACGTACTAAATTATTAAAAAAAAGTTTACATCTAATCGAAAAACAGCTACGAACTTACAAAAAAAAAAAATGTAATGAAATGAATGAAAAATGTGATTTTGAGAAAAACGCGTTTCAAGTATTCATTGTACTCAGCGCACGCTCCGAGGGTTGAGCTATTTTAAATATTTTTTTTTTCGCTTTAAAACCAATTGCATATCATTTTCAGGTCGCAAAGGTACCCTGTGAGCACCAAAAATTTTTTTTACACTATTTCCAAAAAATATATGGTCTGAAACAGTTCCATTTAAACGAAAACCCAAAAAAAAAAAATTACGTTTTCCAAAATCCTAGAGTGGTTTTACCCCTTAAACAGGCTAATAATTCTTTAAAGTGAAATTTAATTTTACTAAATTTTTATATAAGGAAGTTTCATTTTAGTAAATCTTTAGACAGCGCATTTTTTATTTATGCTCAACAAAAATTTTCTATTCCCGCAATTTGCTTTTACAAAATTCAGATTTGCACAAAAAGAAAAACTCGTTTGAAACATAGGGTTATCCATTTCCACAACAACTGAAGCCAGCTGACAATTCACAACGCCATATACACGCCCATTGGGTGCTTGAAAAACAACCAAAAAGTGGTTACCTCAAAAGAGGAAAAAAACAAATGCATTTTATTTACGTTTACTTTCGAAACCACAAAATGAATAGCCCTGTATATTATAACTCATTTATGTGTATTTATGTGGTATGTATGTACTAATAGGGCAAAGAAAAATAGCTGAAATTGAGTATTTTCACATTTTACTCAGCTTTTATGCTGCATATTCTACTGCTGTTGACCACAAGGTACCTGGGCGTATACGTAACATCGTTGGCTTTACGAAGTAAACTCTATTATACAGATGCATATGCATGTACGTGTATGGATGCATTGTACCATATATGAGATTTAAAACAAGAAGAAGATGTGTAGTTAAATTGCAGAACTCGCAAAGAAGATTAAACAAAAACATAACGACATAAATATTGATGAGCTGGCATAAGAGTTGCGCAGGAGAGTATATAAATATATTTGTAGATTTGTATATATGTTTGTATATATGTTCGTGCACATATGTATGTACATATCCACTTGGTCATTGCATAATACATTTGTATGTATGCAGGATTAATACTTTTATTTGTGTATGTATGTATATATGTATATTCATGGGTACCAGAGTGAAACCAATTCGTTAGCAATATTCGTTTTATCTGTTAGCTCTTAAATTGAAATTTGTGATATCCCTTACTGCAGTGAATTTTTTTCCGTTTTTAATATAGAAATCTACAGATCAGATTTTAGTAAATTGCAATATGATTGCGCGTTTAAATCTAAATTATTTGCATCATTAAGCTCGTGTATGCATTGTTTTAGAGCGTTTGCTTGCACGCTTTAGAATAAGGATAGGGATAAGGTTAATATTAAGGATTGGGATACAAATACCGATAAGGATAAACATATGGATAAGAATATAATGAAAAATATGGAAGAGATTAATGGTATGTATATATAAGATATTAGGAAAAGATAATGATAAGATTAACGTTGATGATAAGTGTGAGGATTAAAATAAGGATAAAGACAATGATAGGGATAGAGATAAGGATATGGATAAGGCTAAGTAAAGATAAGGATAAGAGATAAAAGTTGTGATTGGGATAAAAATACAAATTATATAAGCATAGGCATAAGGTTAATGATATGGATAACAAAATGTATAAGTAAAAAAATAGCATAAACATATGGATAAGAACAAGAAAAAGATGAGGATTAAAATTACAGCAGTGATAAATATACGGATAAGAATACAGTCAAGAATAAAAATAAGATAAATCTTAAGGAAAATATCTGGGAAAGTATAAAGATAATGAGGTGATAAGGATACGGATAGGTATAAGGCTATTTAGGGATAAAGATAAGGGATAAAAATAAGGATTGGAGAACTTATGCTGATAAGGACAAACTTATAGATAACTGTAAAGCAAAAAAAACAGACAAAGATAGGATAGGAACAGGAATAAGTTTAATAATATGTAAATGTAAAAAAAAAAGTTTAAGGATAAGAAGAAAAAAGATAAGGATTAAAATAAGTATAAGGCCAGCGATGAACATAAGGATAAGAACAATATTACGAATGAAATTACGGAAAATGCTAAGGATAATAATAAAGATAAGGATAGTTATAAAGACAATTGTAAGGAGAAGGATAAAGATAAAATGAAAGCAAAAAATAAAAACGAAAAAAATTAATAAAAAATAAATATGTGTGTATGTTAGTGGCTAACGGTAATGCCAATTGATTTGTTAAAACAACACAACAACAACAGCAAAAACAGCGCAAATAACGTAAAGTAATAAATTAACATTATTTAAAGAACAAAATAAAAAGGCATAAAGTCCAGTTGAAAATTATTTTTGCTAACGAGCTTAAGCACATATTTATTTATGCATGCACGCAAATACAAGCACATGGCATGACTTGCGTATGCAAATAATTTTTTTTTTTTTTAATTTTCTGCCTCAGCTTAAACACTGGAGATTTATTTTGATATGCGAAAAGAACCCTACCATGAAACTAACCAGTTTCGAGGTCAAATCAAATTTTTAGGAACATAGATATATATTTAAACTGTTAAATAAAAATACTTTTTAACCCAGGAAATTTTAGAATTTTAGACTCTTGTATGACTTTCAAATTGAGCAAGTGTATAATATTGACAGTGAAAATCTAACATAGAATTGTATGGGTGAGTTGCTATGGAAATTTCAAAAAAATTATTGGAGCACCAAATTCTTTTGTAAAAAAAATTTAAATTTTCAGAAATTTTCTTGTTTTTTTTAAATTAAATTGTTTGGTTTTTTTTTGGTATTTTCATTCATTTCCATTGAAACTTGTGCGCATAAGTAGTTAGCTCAGAATTTATTTAATGTTGAATCCTTTTTGAAAAGCGCAATATATCGGTCTACTGTTTACTGTGCATTAAGGAACCCAAAGAAAAGTATGAACCCAGAGAAAACTTGAAATGAAAAACCGTTACACAACTCTTTCAAGCACTCTGGCACGTAAATAGCGTGCAAGCGCCTAAAAATATGCAAATTAATAGCATACTTTCTCAACTAAAAATGGCTCATAAATACAAATACATAAATGTGCATACTAAAAACAAAAACCCAAACCAATAAAGCAGAATTATGCCACTCACTCACTCAAAATTTACACAAATGGCATCAACACTTAAGCGTAAATGAAACCAATTATCTATCGGTGCTGCGCATAACTTAAAATACTTATTTCAACTTTTTCTCATAGCCAAGCAATGCAGGTTATTAGCATAGAAACACTCTAGACTTAAACGCTTCAAAACGTATTGCTATCAACACAGTACACGCCGCGTTGCACGACCCATTCAAATATGCAAATGCGCCTGAATTTATGCCATACTTTTTCATATTTTCCACCCCACCTCCTCCACCCATCCACTTCTCTCGCTAACGCACGCAATCACAGCGTAATTACTTTAGTGTCGCACGCTCATAATGCTCTATAATTTCATTTAGTTGCAATGAGTCGCTTAAAACTGGCAAATGGGAAACGAAAACAAGTGTCAGTGCAAATACAAACAAAGAATTGAACGAAAAAATAATAATGTAGCAAAAACAATATTGCCACAAAATAACGGTTGCTTATGTTATTCAGTGGTAACAATTCAATTGAAAATTTGCATAAATTTTATGCCCCCGAAATGGCACACCAACTAGCAAAATCGGCCATTATTAGCTGCTTTTATTTACGAGCATACATAGTATGCGTGTGTGTGTGTGTGCGAGCTAGCATAAGTGACCAGACACACTACAATATTAGGCGCATACAAATACCATAAAAGCATCACACGAAATTTATGCTGAAAATTTCCCGAAATATTCTGCCTGTAGCCAACAGCCTACCTTTAGGCGCCATACCAAGCATTGTCAATCGTAATATCTCGCATTTAATGGCAAATTATTTCACTTTTTGTGCATCCCTTTCGAGTACGCCAATTTTCGCACATCAACAGCCAGTGAGCCATTTTCCGCACTCACTTCTTTTATTCCCATTTCGAAATCCCCCTCCAATCAAGCCTCTGCATGGCACTTCGATACAATTGCGCCTGTAGGTTTGTTTGGAAGCCGATGCGCTTACATGCATTTAATCATTCATATTCATATTTGCACAATTATGCATTCGTGCTGAAAGCCATTCTTTGGACTGAGCTGGAGTTGCCTTTGTTGTTGCTTCAATACATATGAACAGCGTTTTCCGTAGGTTGGAAGCTTTTAAGGCTTTTCAAGCAACGCTCGGATGTGAATAAAAGGGACTATTGTATGGGGTGTGGCATACTTTTGGGGGGTGGAAGTAGGCTGCCTCCTCCAATTGTGTGAAAGTTGAGCGCTACAAATTTTGTTTCGCTTTTATGATCGGGCGTTGCCATGTGAATCTTTAGCACTAACGATTTCAACGTACATCGTTTGAGCGGAAAAATCTGCATATTTAACTTCTTGTTCTTCTAGCCGGCAAAAATTATTATTACTGGTAATTGGCTATAGCTTTAGTAGAGCGAAGCTTGAAAACCAGCTTAAAGAAGCTTTCAAAGCTAGCTGTTTTAACAATTACACAATTTTAGGAAAGCTTTTGAGTTTTCAAGTGTTTTGAATTCTTCGATTAATTTACAGAGCCAACAAGCTTTTAGGCGTTCTCAGAGCTTTTCAGAGATTTCACGAAAGCTTTTGAGTTTTCACGTGTTTTGAATTCTTCGATTATTTTACAGAGCCTACAAGCTTTTAGGCGTTCCCACAGCTTTTCAGAGATTTTACGAAAGCTTTTGAGTTTTCACGTGTTTTGAATTCTTCGATTATTTTACAGAGCCTACAAGCTTTTAGGTGTTCCCACAGTTTTTCAGAGATTTTGCGAAAGCTTTTGAGTTTTCACGTATTTTGAATTCTTCGATTATTTTACAGAGCCTTCAAGCTTTTAGGTGTTCCCACAGCTTTTCAGAGATTTTACGAAAGCTTTTGAGTTTTCACGTGTTTTGAATTCTTCGATTATTTTACAGAGCCTTCAAGCTTTTAGGTGTTCCCACAGCTTTTCAGAGATTTTACGAAAGCTTTTGAGTTTTCACGAGTTTTGAATTCTTCGATTATTTTACAGAGCCTACAAACTTTTAGGCGTTCCCACAGCTTTTCGGAGATTTCAAAGCTACAAATTTTCATAAAATACAGATATTTTGAGAGTTTTTCCATCCGTCTTAAGGATTTTCATTCAAAAAAGAAAGAGAAATTAAAGCTTTTATTACGGAAACTTTTTTCTAAATTTCTTACGAAGTTTTTTAGGGTTTTTCAGATTAGAAAAGTCATAGGTGATCTGGCAATCTAAATCTAGAATATACTTAATTTATGTTAGCAGCACTTCTTCACCCACCTCTCTAATAGAAGACTCAGGGAAATAACGACATAGAAGCCAATCAACTTAAATTTTAGATATGCTCCGCCCACCAAAAAAATTGAGGAGAAATTATTAAGTGAATGGAACACAACTACATAACTGATTTCGGGGGTGGAAGCTTAAAAAGGTCTGGTATAAGTAAATCCTATATTCGCCTACTACCAGTAAATTATATATATGTATTTTTTTTAGGATAGACAGACGGCATTAAAAGCTTTGGAATATGCCGATATCTCTGAAAGTTCCCTCTAAAGCTTTTTTAGGTGCCGCGACGCAGTAGCTTAGTGAGTAATAAGACAGTCGACAAGCTTGAAAAGCTCGTAGTTTGCCTCAAGCTCACTCTGAGCGAGGCTATTCACGACAGATAGTAGCTCAAGAAGGAAGAAGCTCAATTGTTGAAAATTGAAAAAGATAAAGTGGCTGTTATGAAAAAAAGAAAAGATTTCAAGAGCTTTTTTTAAGCTAAAATGCAAGGAGAACCCATAACCTAAAATCATACGTCTTCTACTGGGTAGGCAGCTAGAGAGCAACTTCTGCCGGAGTTGTAAAGAAGAGAAGAAAACCTGAATCCTGAAGGTAATTACTTCGGAGTACCCTACACTTTGGAAGAGGCGGTGAAGAATTCATTAAAAAGAATAGAATAAGAAAAAGTGCTTACTTGGAGAGAGCATGGAATGGTAGATTAATGATTAGTACTCATCCTTCGAAATTCAAGCAAGCACTTAGTTGAAAGGGAGTTAAGTGTGATCTTTTCTTTAAAATGTGGTATTAATATATATGGTATTTTCTTGTTTCGCTATACAAAAACAACCCTACGTGTATGCACCGGTTTTGCTCTTTTGAATTACGATACCTTAAAGGGACAAGTAAAATGCAAACAGAGGCGCACAAAAAATAGCAATAAAAATAATTTGTAGGCGAACAAAGGAGGGAGAAGTAAAAACTGCACACAAATGGAAGCGTATTGAAGATTTTGCTGGCGACCCATTGTTGACTTTTAAAACAGTGGAAGCGCTGTAACAGCTGTTTTTTACAATACCACATGTTTTTATGTTTATTTTCTTCTCTGCCTAGCCTCTCTGGCGTTCATAAACAAAAAAAAAAAAAAAAAAAAAGAAAACAAAAAAGAAAAAGAAAAAGAAAAACAGTAAAAATGGAAAAGAAGCATGCAAATCACTGCCTATACAGACAGCTTAAGCAGCACAACGACAAATGGACAAATGGCACAACATTAAAACAACACTGCCAGTGAGGAAATCGCTTGAGTAGCAACAACAATTACAAATTGTCAACTTGAACAAGCTACACAAAGCATATACAAAAAAAAAATACAAAAAAAAAATACAAAAAAAGCAAAACAAAAAACACTCATAATCCGCACAGCGTTCAAGCCTTACACAAGCTTTGTGTATAAGTCAAAGAGGACTGCGATCCAGAGTCTAGTGTTATGTTTGTGTGATGATGCAAAAGCAAAATGGAGGAAAGCTGGAAAGGTGGCAAACGTATGAGTCTATAAACGCTGGAGAGAGCAAGCGCGTGTATGTGTGAGTGTGTGTGTGCGTGTGTGTGTGCATTCAGTAGTAGGACAAAGCAGGAATTATAGCGATTGATATAGGGATTGGTGGGAGAGTTACTTCCTTCCGGCCATTTTTTTTCTTCTGTATTTTGTTGAGAAGGCTTAAAGCAAACAAAACCCAAAGTGTATTAACAACAAAAAGCAATAGCCCAAGCATTACATCCATGTTAAGATGTTGTATTTGTGCCAGCGTTTAGAGCCAAAGTCATAGCTAATGGAAAATGGCGGCGAAATGTGGCAGAAGGTAATGTCTCTTTTACGTCTTTTGAAGGTTCCTATCATATATAGGCTTCTTTTTAGATTTTGCTGAAGAATGCAGACTGTGGTGACGCTCCTGACGTTGCCACATTACGGCTCAGAGGAAACAAGCTTTAAACTGTCTGCGGAAAAAAATTAAGTGTTAAAAGGTTAAAAGGTTTTTAGCAGTATTCATATAAGAATTTAATAAATTTTTGCTCGATATATTTTGGCCATTTTGAAGATAATGCCATTATGCCTCTCTCATAGAAACCCTTGTCATAAAGCCAACTCTTCACCAGCCCAATCCTTCGCCATAGACAGGAAAAAATGACAATCATGTGGGGTGAGGTTCCGATAATAAGGTGGATGCATAAGAACTTCCAGTAGGGGAGCAGCTCACCACCAAACCCACACAAACAGAACCCTCCTGGCCGCTGACCATTTTCTCTTGACGTTGACGTGAGTGATCCACTTTTCATTACTAGTTAACATCCGCTGGCGCAGATTCGTTACAACAGGTTTTTCCTTGTTAACGCATGCGCCAACATACATCGAATTTCTATGTGTATCCAGCATTTTTCAAGTGGTTCCAAACTTTTTTGCGTGCAATGGCGGTAAGACTCGATGATTTCCATAATATTATTGACATTTCCGACAATTGGCCTTCCAAATCGCGGAGCATCTTTTGCATCTAAATTACCAGAACGAAATCGACGAGACCAAAATTGTGCGTCATTGGCAGTTACAGTGTCGAGACCATAAACACTGTTCCCCCTTTCAGATAAATGACTTGTGTTTTCGCCTTTGTCGAAGAAAAGTTGCGTATTTTCTCTTTGCTGATGTCCATCTTTGGCACCTGAGTTAAGCGACCAACTCTACTCCCATTATCTTTTTTGGTACAAAATATCAACTTTTTGAGACAATCTAACGTAGTCCAATCGGACATATAGAACGCGAAATACAGATCACCAAACCATTTATTGCTAAAATAATGGACTACTTTTTACTAGACCTACTATTTATTTATTTTCTATACAGATCACGAAACCATTTATTGCTAAAATAATGGACTACTTTTTACTAGACCTACTATTTATTTATTTTCTATACAGATCACCAAACCATTTATTGCTAAAATAATGGACTACTTTTTACTAGACCTACTATTTATTTATTTTCTATACAGATCACGAAACCATTTATTGCTAAAATAATGGACTACTTTTTACTAGACCTACTATTTATTTATTTTCTATACAGATCACGAAACCATTTATTGCTAAAATAATGGACTACTTTTTACTAGACCTACTATTTATTTATTTTCTATACAGATCACCAAACCATTTATTGCTAAAATAATGGACTACTTTTTACTAGACCTACTATTTATTTATTTTCTATACAGATCACGAAACCATTTATTGCTAAAATAATGGACTACTTTTTACTAGACCTACTATTTATTTATTTTCTATACAGATCACCAAACCATTTATTGCTAAAATAATGGACTACTTTTTACTAGACCTACTATTTATTTATTTTCTATACAGATCACGAAACCATTTATTGCTAAAATAATGGACTACTTTTTACTAGACCTACTATTTATTTATTTTCTATACAGATCACCAAACCATTTATTGCTAAAATAATGGACTACTTTTTACTAGACCTACTATTTATTTATTTTCTATACAGATCACGAAACCATTTATTGCTAAAATAATGGACTACTTTTTACTAGACCTACTATTTATTTATTTTCTATACAGATCACCAAACCATTTATTGCTAAAATAATGGACTACTTTTTACTAGACCTACTATTTATTTATTTTCTATACAGATCACGAAACCATTTATTGCTAAAATAATGGACTACTTTTTACTAGACCTACTATTTATTTATTTTCTATACAGATCACCAAACCATTTATTGCTAAAATAATGGACTACTTTTTACTAGACCTACTATTTATTTATTTTCTATACAGATCACGAAACCATTTATTGCTAAAATAATGGACTACTTTTTACTAGACCTACTATTTATTTATTTTCTATACAGATCACCAAACCATTTATTGCTAAAATAATGGACTACTTTTTACTAGACCTACTATTTATTTATTTTCTATACAGATCACGAAACCATTTATTGCTAAAATAATGGACTACTTTTTACTAGACCTACTATTTATTTATTTTCTATACAGATCACCAAACCATTTATTGCTAAAATAATGGACTACTTTTTACTAGACCTACTATTTATTTATTTTCTATACAGATCACGAAACCATTTATTGCTAAAATAATGGACTACTTTTTACTAGACCTACTATTTATTTATTTTCTATAACATTTTCTTCAAATCAATTTACGAGTACGTCACCTGAAATTACAAGCATAAAGTGTGATATGTATCCTTATCTATAATTAAAACATTTTAACATAATTTCCTTTTCACATTTCCCTAGCCAAAGAGTTCAAAATTAATGAAGAGCGTTTATGTGAATGATGACTAAATTATGAAGATAATGATGAACATTACAAAGAAAAAAATTTAACATTTTTTCTGAAATTTAATGAAATTAGAACACATGAGCCACAACCATCAAGGATTAAACGTGAGTCATTAGAAGAATAAAATGTAAAGAAAAACAAACTTACAACCGCACCATAAAAATCACTGAATGTGGCATTACCGCTAACTAAGGCAATTTAGGGCGAAATGAAAAAACGAAATGTTTCTTTTTTCATGCCGAGATGAAAAGGCGTTGAAATGTGAGAAGCAATGGCGAGCGAGAGGCTTTTCAACACGCTCTTCTTCTCACTTTTCTCTTACCCTTTTTTACCCCTCTAAGTCGTCACCCACGACACATTTAATGGAAACTTATGACGTGCTCATTAGGTTTTTCGTGTAATTTGTGAAATTACTCGTACAAAAAATGCCGATGGAAAAAGAAAATGACAGCTGTCAAAAGGCGAGTTGGAGTAAAGGCTGCAAAGGTTTTCGGCTGGTTCATTGCGCTGTCGATATTTACTACAGTTCAGCGGACGAGGAGAAAATTTGCAATAGCTTTCGAATAATGTGCCGTTTTTTTTTTTTTTTGTTTAATAAATAAGAAAATGTAACGGTAAATAGACGAAAATTCTTGTGCAGGAAATACTACAGTACAAATAAAAGGAACGGGTAAACAACATACAAATACATTATATACATATTTATACCTTCCTTATAAGCACATACTTCACAAAAAATAAGAAGCTCTTGAAGAGAAAAAGAAAGAAAGCGCAATTCCAATGAAAGTGTAGGCAAACAAAGCGAATGAGTGTTGAAACCACCGACGTAGATATTACAAAGAAACATCAGCGCAGAGTTGGAGTCTCGGTTCACATAAAAGTAAGTAATTGAGAAAAAGATGAATAAAAGAGGTAAATGAGCGTATAAATAGCAATAATACTAATGATAGTAGGCATGCATTCACAGGAATTCAGCATGAAACGGTTAAACAAAATGAAATGCACGGAAGTATCGTAGTATCAGCGTAGTAGTGTGAAAGGAGAGTACTCTCTCCTTGATTAGCGGTATTGTTTCCGTTCCGGCTACAAGGCACTATAATCTGTTTTGCAGCAGCACCGTATTCTTGCGGTCAAGAAGGTTACTTTTCACCCCACCTAATATGTCAGCAACTCGAGAAGAGAAAATCTAAACCAAAATTTACACACTAGGTGGCGCTGCGGTCGTAAGATTCTTTAATACTGCTTTTATAACATACTTTAGTCAAAGAAAAGAATATATATTTGTATTGAAAACTGACAACACAAGTAGTGCTGCATATTTTTCAGCATTTTTCAGAAGAATTGCCATCTGTTTAACTTTTTTAATATTTCAATTAAGACAAAAAATGGAAATTTTAAGTATGGGTATGAGTCTAGAAGGGATAAGAAGGTGTGAAGTGGAAATATTTTAAATAAATTATATATTATATATTTTATATTTAAATAAATTATAAAATAATTTTCAATATAAGTATAAATCTGAAGGAAACTGATGTCTTGAATGGAAAGTAATTTTAGAATTTTAAATAGAGCTGCCATCCATTTCCAATTTTCATTAATAAAAATATAAAACAAACAAAATGTTATTTTTAATTTCAAAAATAGAGAAATAAAATAAAGAAATAAAATAAATAAAATATCTTTTATAGTTTACTATGCAATTGTGTAGAATAAAGAAGGCTAAGAGAGGCAAACATCTTGAGGCATGCTGCCACCTGTCTACGAATTTTAATAGGCAACAGGCAAAACAATATAAAAGCAGAAAATATTTTTGAATAATATACCTAATTAGATATTATTTGAAATCAATAATTGAAACATGTTTATAAGATAGAACTTATATTTCAAATAACCTCTCCGTGCAAATAATTAATACAAACATTTCGAAAAATCCAAACATAGACAACATAAAATCCGATTGAGAAATATTCGAAATTTTAGTTCGAATACAAAATTATTCAAAGCGTCAATTTTCTCTTGTTGACTATTTTGCTAAATAAAATGTAGAAATTAAAAAAAAAAAATTTAGCAGTGTTGCCACATATTTAAAAGGATACATTTAATTTAAAAGTTTCCCGCGCAACTTTTTCTTTTAATTTCGAAACTCAAAAAAGTTTACCCAGCAAAGCACAGACTTTTTTGAATTTCGTAGAAGTGGCTCCCCATCGCAATAAATATCTCTCACATAAACAAACACGCATGGCAAACACTTCTTAATTATTTATTACAAAATGAAAACCAAAAACTATACAACAATAACAAACAACTTACACTCGAACATTTACTTACAAGTTGCAACCTCATTTTAGTATTGTGGCATGCAAACTAATACCCAAATGAGTGAGAAAATAATGTAGTTGCTAAGATTAATCTGCTTAGCAACATTCAAGTAATTTCATAGAAAAAAAAGAAACACAAATACAAAGTATTCAAGTTAAAAGTAAAGTAAAGCTTCTTTTCAAACTGAAAATTTGAAAATCTCTCAGCGCCAAAGGTTATTTGCCAGCACTTAAACTCGATTTAACCCCCAACTTGCCTGACAGCCACAAATTGGCGTGAAAGGTGGGATTTTCCGGAGCGTTTATAACGACGTACTACTAAGAAAGAGTAAGCAACATGTTGGTGTGTGTGTGAGTGTGTGTGCAGAAAGCAAGCAATTTACAATGCAAGCAGTTTTTTTTTTTGGTATTTTTTTGTATTCATTGAAATTTAAGCTGTTGTACTTTTTATATTTATTTTCCTTTTTTTTCCAGCATATAGGGAATAAGCTTTGCTTTGGAGCAGCAATATTGTATGCCAGCTATTTGCAGAGGCAATTTGCACAGCAGCACATTAAGGGAGCCTACGGTTGGTGAGAAGCACACCTTGAAGAAGAGGCGGAAAATGCATTTTAAAAGCAACAAAGCAGCTTTAAAAGCCAGAACATGTTTCCTTCATACCTCATGCTTATGTAAGTACACTTTTACACACACATATATATGTAATAGTACTCCTGGTATGTCAGTGCACTTTAATAGCATACTCGTAAAAAGGTTTTCTTTTCTAACAAAGGCAAAACTCCACCTTTCCAACTCACTAAATGCATATTTTAGATTTTCCAATTTGTTAACACACATACATACATGCCATACAGACGTACCTTTGTGCAAACGAATAGAATTGCGCAGGAAAAGAAGTTCTAAAGAAATCTCGTTGTTTACGTATGCGTATGGCCTTTGGTACAAAAGGAGGAACGCGTATTTGGATTACTCCGACTTTAATGGCATGCACATCTCAGCAATCCGTTGGCGTTTCTACTTTACTGTCACGCTTTGTGTTTATGGCGCTTCCTCTAAGCAAAAAGATTTCACGGTTGTTCCGGAGTTCCTTCCTTCAGTTTGTATAAATATAAACGTTTTCTTTAACGTCGAAATAACGTAAAATGCTTTGTTGGAAATGCGTTTGCTATTGCTTTTTTGCCTTTGAATGGAGAGATCTGCAAAAAAATAGAAGAATAATTAATGTACTAAGCATACAGCCAGCAATGAAAATAATATATATTCATCTGTAGTAAATGCTACGGTAGTTATCATATCAATTTCAATATAACAGTTTTCAATTATTTCAATTTAATTTAATTAATTTTAGTTTATTTATTTTTTTTTTTAAATATTTAATTCAATTCAATTTAATTTTAATTTAATTTATTTTATGTTCTTTTTCTTATTTTATTTTATTTTATCTTTGTTTATTTTATTGTATTTTATTTTACTATATTTTAATTTATTTTATTTTATTTTATTTTATTTCATTAGATTTCATTTCATTTCATTTTATTTTATTTTATTTTATTTTATTTTATTTTATTTTATTTTATTTTATTTTACTTTATTTTATTTTATTTTATTTTATTTTATTTTATTTTATTTTATTTTATTTTATTTTATTTTATTTTATTTTATTTTATTTTATTTTATTTTATTTTATTTTATTTCATTTTATTTTATTTTATTTTATTTTATTTTATTTTATTTTATTTTATTTTATTTTATTTTATTTTATTTTATTTTATTTTATTTTATTTTATTTTATTTTATTTTATTTTATTTTATTTTATTTTATTTTATTTTATTTTATTTTATTTTATTTTATTTTATTTTATTTTATTTTATTTTATTTTATTTTATTTTATTTTATTTTATTTTATTTTATTTTATTTTATTTTATTTTATTTTATTTTACTTTATTTTATTTTTTTATTTTATTTTTGTTTTATATTATTTTATTTTATTTTTTTTTATTTATTTTTTATTTTATTTTATTTTTTTAATTATTTTTATTTTATTTTTTTATAATATTTTAATTTTATTTTCATGTATTATTTTAATTAATTTGAGTTTATTTCAGTTTAATTTGTTCCAAACTATAGATTTTTTTTTTGTATTTCTCATGAACATAAATATTCACAACAATTTCTCGTTTTCGCTTTCTCATTGCCGCTCTTTCACCAAGTTATAATGTCGGTCCTTTTAGTTTTCGCACGTTTGCTTTTACCTTGCGTTCGACTTTGTTGTTTAGTTTTGTCTCAATATTCGGCTTGGCTTGACACTTTTTGACTTTTTATCTTTCATGCGCCGCACGTGCTGTTGTAACATTTCATTCATAAATTGATGTCAAAGGCGAAAGTAAACATGAAAACAAAACCAGAAACGAAAGTTAAACTAAAATATGAAAGTTTTTACACGGCCGTACGAATTTTCAGCTCCTTTGTAATATTCTTCTGGTTATTTTTTTTTTATTTTTTTTTTTTTGGTGAACATTTTTCGAATTTCCTTTGCATCTGTGCCCTTGTGGTTGGAAACCAATTAAAATTCCGAATTCGTAAGAAGTGAAATCGAAATTAAAGGAAACTTTTTCTCTTTTTTACTTCCTCCTTCATTAAGCCAGAAGTTCATTATCACCTTTTATTATCAACTCGAATAAAAGTATCCTGATCTTAAAACTAAATTAAGTAAATAAAATGATATAAAATTAAATTAAATTAAATAAATTTATTCAAATTAACATAAGGTATTTAAAAAATAAAAAAAAATAAAATAAAATAAAATAAACTAAAAATAAAAAATAAAATTAATTTAAATAATATAAAATAAAATAACGAAAAATAAAATAAAATAAAATGAAATAAAATAAAAAAAAAGTAAAATAAAATAAAAATAAAATAAAATTAAATAAATTAAGAAAATTACTAAAATAAAATAAAATAAAATAAAATCAAGTAAAATTATACAAAATAAAATAAAACCAAATGTATTAGATAAATAAGAAAAATAAAATAAAATTAAATAAAATAAAATAAAAATAAAATAAAATAAATTATACAAATAAAATAAAATAAAATAAAGTAAAACAAAATTAAATTAAAAAAAAACCAAAAAAATTTAGAATAAAATAGTATAAAAAACAAAATAAAATAAAATTAAATAAAATAAAAAATTAAAAAAAATAATATAACATAAAATAAAATTAAAAAAAAAATAAAATAAAATTGAATTAAATTAATTATAACTAAATAACTTAAATATAATAAAAAAAATAAACTCAAATAAAATAATATAAAATTAAATAAAATTAAATTAAATTAAATAAATTTAGTTGCTTATTTGTTATATTAAGTAGTCAAATCACTTCCAGTTGATCAACTCTTTAGCTGCTGCATTTCTACTCTCAACGCACTTATTTATGGTACAGCAAAGTCAAAAAGTAAAGTGAGAAAATAAAGGCAAATTATAACTCATTCGCAAAAGCAGCTGCGCATGCCCTATGCTCAACCCAAACACACTTATCCTGACCACTGCTTGTGCGTGCCGTTGGCACATTAATTAAAATCTACCACACAACAGTTGACCGTTGAATTTTTGTGTGTTACATGCAACAATTTCTTTCAGCGCTGCATTGTTAAGGCGGCAATAACAGTTATCAGTGGCATTGCAATCGTATTAGCGTAATGCGTCTTACACAAGTCAAACTATATATTACATAATATAAATATATACATACAAATGTACACATAAATACGCATACGGCGGCACAGTACGTGTGGCACGCAACTTCATTGGCGGTCTTCGCTTGCATGCTGCTCTGTGGCGAGGGTGAAATGCATGCATACATACGCACATACATACACGCATGCATATGCGCATAACTGATGATGAAGAAAAAATGTTAATAAAAATATAAAAACTTCAATTACCATCACTTAAAGCCGCACAACAACAATTCACCATGCTACGCTGCTGACCAGCGCTCAGTACTTTTTGTTTTAAATTATTTTATGACAACAGTGAAATTAATTTTCTTACTACAAAAAAAAGGAGAAATTGCAATTTTACACTTTATTATTATTATTTTTTTTTTGTGTTTTTTTTTTTTTTGTAATGCGCTGAAGAAGACACAATAGGAATTTCCACAGTTTTTTATCAAAGGATGCTGAACTCTCTATGTGTTTGTGTCAGTTTTTTTTCCTTCAATTTTTTATTTGCTGCACTTAATTTGTTTTTATTCATTTGTTGTTGTTGTGTTTTCAACAAATTAATTTTATGACCACTCAACTGTGGCGGCAACCTTTTGAGGCAATAATTTGATGTGCATACGACACATGAATATTTCGTGACACGCAAACTTTCTCGTGCGGCAAGCAAATGAATTTGTTGAAATATCATCGCGAACATTGTTTTTGCATTCATTGCTGTCAGCACTATTTATATTTGTCATTTATTGTTGTCTCTTTATTACATCTGTCAGCAGGCTGGTGGTTGTTGCCATTTGATGGTCATAATTATCGCAGCCAAAATGCCGTTATTTTATCGTTAATATTTAGGAATGCACAATTGTTGTTGGTTTTGTTGTTGGTACAATTATGCGTACTTTCGTTTGATTTTTCTTCTTGTTTGCCTGTGTCCAGAGTTGTCATGAAATTAATTTCATTCATCTTCAAAAGGGGCAAATAATTGAAAAGTAAATATGTATGTATATACATACATATGTATATATATATATGTATAACTATATGGATGCAAGCATATTTCCCACACAGAAGAAAAGAGCAACTTTGTTCTTTAAAATTATTTTTTTTATTAAAAGTATATACACATGCATACATACATTCATTTTGAATACTATTCTTCGCCAACCATTGTTATCTTTGTATTAGTGAGGTCAATATAACATTTAAAGTGTTTCAGAAAAGGAAGACCGCTTTTCAAACAGTTGAATAAGAATTTGGCTTCATTAGGTATCGGGAGCAGGTGTGAATCTCGAGTACAATCCGATTGTGAATTTTTCGATGTGGAGACAGTTAAGTAGCTTGAAGAATCTTCCTGTACTGTAATGTAGTACTACTGGAGTTTGAATTTTCCAACAGTTGTGTCGCAGATACTTTCTTTGTCCCGCCTGGCCTTAAAGTCACCAAGCAAAGCACAATTTTGACATCTTGGCGTGAGTATAGCTCACAAGTAGTCTCTAGGCACGTCCGTGGTCTCATCGTGCTTCTCTCGCGCAACACGTGCATCCACCGGAAGGACTATGACGAAATTTTCATCCAACACAGCGAATGCCAGGACTCGACTCGACGAGTCCCTCCCACCACATACAATTCTACAAAAATTTGCGCTCTTTTGTATGGTTCTTGTAGTAAATGTAACAACGACCTACCCGTCTCAGTCCTTGTTCCGTCTATCACACTACTTTGACGGCGGTGATGTGAGTTTTTAGTCTTACAAGAACAACAATAAGCTGGTTAGCGGCACACTCCTAATTAAGGGATCGGACATTCCATGTACAGGCAGTGGTCCTCATCGAAAATGCGGTCTCTCATCGGAGGCGTTGTTTACCTTTTCATGGAAGCTGAGTTCTATGTAGCGGGCCCGAAACTAAGCTTTCTACCTCGCTAGTCGATTCGCAGGCGCTTTTCTAGTGAACAGACGCTTTAGGCTTTAGGCTTTAGCGAACCCTTAAATTGAATATGTCGGAGTGGCAGCACAGCAGCTTCCTCTCCTTTTAGCCGTGACCCATGAGTCTCCACGGGTTACTGCATCTTAAGCTAGAGTTTTTCACATTTCCAGGATGTGCGACGTGGACGCAATTGCAGGAATACTCAGAAGATTAACCACACTGTGTTACATCCCCAACCTAAGTACAACAAATACTCACACCCTGCGTACCCAGTTCATGCTACCTAGAAGGTGTTTGATTAAGAGACGCAGTACAGTCTCCCCAGAAGGTTTTGAGTCAGAGAAAAGAAAACTTACATCGCACGTCTTGCATGACATCGGAGCATACAAATTGAGTATAATTTCTGTGAATAACATAAAAAAAATAATTAAACAAAAATATAGCTCAGACATGGAGACTTTATAGGTACGAACGTATTGCAATTTCGTATTCACCCAACCATTAATAACAATAATAAAAACACAAAAAGTTAAGTAATCACATTCCAACATGCATACCTGAGCAATAATTTCACACACAAAAAGATTTATTTACGCACTCAACACGCCCATTTAACACACAATACTTAACGGTACTTAATAAGCACACTTTGAAAGAAAATTTGTATTAACAAAGTGAGGGTGGAACTCCACTACTCTTATGCGGAAACTCACCTGAACTATAATAACGGCAATAAAATCAAAGATTACAAAGCACCGTTATATGTAAATAGTTATGTTATGCATATTTATACACATATAAAGGGTGTCCTTTTGAAGTTGTGGTTTTCAAAATAAAAGCTTTACGTACTGTCATTCTGAAGACAATGGTTTGCGTCCTTGTCCGACCAACATCCAAAATTATAGCAAATTAATTTTTCTAACTGCAGTCGCCCCACGGCAGAGAATGTCAATTGATCCAAATGTGTTTCTGACGTGAAAATCTTAGCTCCACCTACAAATCCAGCGGCAGTTCGGAGGCGACTTAGCATACAATGTATGTCACTTCATTTGTTGGAAATTATTAAAACCCAAAGCACAAATTGGAGGAGGGAATCCATATTGAACAGACTTACTCCGAAGCAATGTTTGTAAATCGTGAAAATTTATTACCAAAATAATGGTTCCAATCGCCAATTCGCGTCCGTAATTTGAGCAACCATCGCTGGATTGTGAGGACGATATCACTGCTGTCGAGCCGAGTATCGAAGAAAACCCACATAACTCCATCCCTCATCGCACGCAACATTTGTAGCTGTCCTGTTTAAAGAGGATTTTGCGATAGGATCTCGGCCGAAAATCGCTTCAGCGGTTATATCTTGATTTGCGGGCTTACAGAATCCAACTCGTGCAAGAATTGAAGCCGAATTACCATCCAGCGAGACACACGTTCGGTGAATGGTCCCAAAACGAGACCACCGATTCCGATTTTCACAAGAAAGGTTTTGTTAAGTGATAAAGCCCACTTTTGGTTGAATGGGCAAGTTAAAATTGGGACGCACAGCTGGAATTTATTCGAGTCACATGTTCAAAATCATTTTTTGGACACAGAGGCAACCCTTATGCATAAAACAAAGATAAATACTTGGCCATAACATCAAATTATATGCGTTTTGTTTCTTCTTTAAATCCACATGTCTAAAGAAACATCCTTTATGCATACCCACCTTTTGTGAAAGGAATTAAATAGCACATTAAGGATTAGTTCTAAATTTGTCTTTTAAGGGAGAAAACAAGCCAATTCACTTCATAAATGGGTGTAAACTAATGGAAGTAAACTAGTATTCTACTGGTATGATGCTGATGCATTGCCGAAATTAGCGAGCATAAAAATTACAAGCCGATGACATTCCAGCATTTCCTACAGGCTACAAGCGCACAGAATTCACTTAATTTTATACTCAATTGAAACAAATCTGAAACGGAAACACTTAATAAATATGTTAAAAGCCCGCTTTTGGTATAGAAGTTCACAGCGAAGAACACGCCCCGCCACTTATGGTAAGTGGGTGTGAATATGGAACACGCCACGCAAGGCAAAGAAAAAGTATAAAAAATAAACAAAACCTGTATGGGAAACTAAACAGCAAACAAATAAATTCTGTCAAGTACTTGGTAATAGTTTTGTGGGTGTACATACACAAGCATACTCAAACCTGTTGCCAGGATGTTGAAGAAGACCGACTATAATGATGAAGGGAAATAAAACTCACTCGTGGGTGGAGTACAATGGCGCTTGGCTAATGATGCGAAAGCAACCAAATGAAATGAACAAAATAGTGTAATCAACTGGCATACACACACGCATTTATGTAACTACACGTATATGAAATTATAAATGCTCACAAAGCATCAACTAGAGGCTAAAAGGTGAAAAGACGAAAAGGCGAAAAGGAACGACAAAAATACGTCTGCTCTAACGAAATCAGTGCAAATAAACAACAAGCCAACGCATAAATGTATGAGTGCAATGGTAAATATTTTCGCTGACAGTTCCAATCAAAATGGCTACGGTGTAGACAGCCAAGGATAACGACAGGATATAGCGCTAAGCTCGTGTAAAAAGATCAACAACAAAAATAGGCAAGAAAATAGCAAATATAAAAACAGAGAAATCACTGCACTTTACGAAATTGAAAAGTCTACAAAAGAAGGGCAAAGCAAGAAATGTGAGGGCCAGAAAAAAAGTGAAAACGAATAAGTGAGAACATCGAAAAGAATAAAGCAAGGAAAACATGTTAGAAAAACAACAGCAAAAAGGCGGACTCTGAACGTTAAGCGACGGACAATAGAGCGACCAGGGGCCAAATATGTGTATGAAGTAACTAAAACACAACAAGACAACAACAACAACAACAACAACAACAATAGAAAGCAGCATAAAAGCAACATGTGAACACATTTAACATTTCAACTTGAAAAGCATAGAAATAAATTGCGACGAGTAGGGCAATGCTATGTTGCCGAAGGATCACCGAAGGATGACTTGGCAGACGGGCAGACGTTCAGCAATGCCAAGCGTAAATGTTGGTATGTGCAACAAAAGTAGAGCTGCTGATTGTGTGGGTGTGACATAGAGCAGACAAATAGTTGATCGAGTGCGTTTAGCGAAGTTTAGAGTGACGATAAAAATGTCGAGTAGAAGGAAAAAAGAAATGAAAAAATTAAAAAAAGAACACGCAAGCAAATAAATGATAACAAACATTATTAAGAAAAATAAAAAAATGAGAAGAAAAACAGCAATCAAAATTAAGCGAAAAGGCGCATCAATCAATGAAAGATCCTAAAGTGAATTCTCCAAGAGCACATAAAAGTAAAGAGAGCTTTGGGAAAGCAAGCAGAAGACGGGAAACCACAAGATGTGAGCCGGCGGAAATGGTGGCCAAGCCAAGATTGACGGCCAGGAAGGTTTTACTGTGTGTTTGGTGGGATTGGCAAGGAATCATCTACTACGAGCTGCTCCCCTATGGCCAAATGCTCAATTCGGCCCTCTACTGCCAACGATTGGACCGCTTGAAGGCAGCACTCATCTAGAAGAGGCCATCTTTATCAACAGAGGCCGAATTGTGTTCCCTCAGGACAACGCCAGACCACACACGTCTATGGTGACGCGCCAGAAGCTCCAGGAGCTCGGATGGGAGGTCCTCATGCACCCACCTTATAGTCCGGACCTGGCACCAGGTGATTACCATCTTTTCCTGTCCATGGCGAACGCGCTTAATGGTGAGAAGTTGGCCTCAAGAGAGGCCTGTGAAAATTGGCTCTACGAGTTTTTTGCCAAACGGAGCCTTCTTGACTTAAATCGGACAAATTTACACAAAGCAAGGCCAACAAGGCCGCGATAGCCGAGTGGATTGCGTACTGACATTCGGAAGGCTCGAGTTCATATCCCAGTGCCAGCAACATCCAAAAGTTAGGGAAAATTAATTTAAATAAAAAAATTAAGTTAAATTTTCTAATTGCGGTCGCCCCTCGGCAGGGAATGTACACCCTCCCTCACCGAGTGTATTTCGGACAGGAAATAAAAGGCTCCTCGTAAAAAAACCATCAGCCGTTCGGAGGCGGCTTAGTCCCTCCATTTGTGGAAAAAACGTCAAGACGCAAAACCACAAATTAGAGGAGGAGCTCGGCCGAAAATCGCTTCAGCGGTTACAAAGTGCCAATTATATAAGGTCAACAAGGAAGACAACACTCTATAAATACAAATATTATATGGTATGGCAATTGGCAGTTTTCAACCAGACACATACTAGCGCCATACTAGTTCAAAAAGGAGCAAAATTTGACTAGTTTGTTTTTTAATCAAAATGGTGTTTTTTCCCTATTTTAAACAAAAATTACGCAAAGTAAAATTCTTGTAGTGCATAAAATTCAAAAATCAAGAAAAAACTCCTTAAATAGGGGGTTATTTAAGGAATTTTTAAGATGTAAACTGAATTTTGTTACGACCAGTTTGAGGTATTGCTGCAGGGATGCTATTAATAGTAGCATACTCTTAATAAACTTATTCATTTATGCAATATGAGTTATTGTTTCGAAGAAATGATCGCGTCTACAAGAAAAAAACTCTGAAACGCTTTACATACTAGTAAGCCTGCACTTCTTCACACGGTTGGTTAATCTTCTTTGATGCACAGTGGAGTTTCTACGTTTTGCTTTCGTTTTGTTTTGTTTTTTTCTTTGTTTGGTTTTTAAATTTTTTTTTCCTTTTTTATTTATTTGATATATTACTTGTTTGCTATTTATTAGATATTTTTTTTTTAATTTGTTTTTATCCTCAATAATGCTGTGTTGCCGTTGTTTATCCTGTCGAAGTTGGCATTATTCAAATTTCTTTCTTTACGTGCTTCAGCAGGTTTATTGAATTGTTGTGTGTTTTGCTAGCATTGCTGAAGACTGCTGAAACTCACAAATATATATACTAGTATATATGTATATATGTTTCTTACGTCAAGCGTTAGTTGACTATAATCTTATACGCAATGCTTATGTAATCAGCTTTGGAGTGTATTTTTCTTTTGCCCTGTCAAAAGTCGAGATGATTGTTGGATCAATTTGGGGCATGTTTTTCATATTTAAATCTTTATTTTATTACTAATGCTATTGCAAAATGACGTTTTATTTTTTACGCATAAAGCGTATTTATTTTGTATTTATTTAATTCGAATGCTTTGAAGGTATTGAAAAAGAGCAAATTTAAATACCTATGAAATCCACTTAAAATACATTTTTGAAGTTTATTATTTTTAGATTTCGTATTTGTAATTATAATAAATGAAATCAAAACGCGATAAATCCCTCTTAAAAAAATTCAATTTTTTAATTTAAATTTTTACTCATATTATCCTCTTAGTAAAAGCACACGCTGAAGAAATTATAATAATAAATTAAAACAAAATCTACAGCGCTGTTAAAACCATAAAATTAATAAATGAACAAATAAATAATCAAATAAAAAAATAAACTTCCCTACACACACTTATTGCATACTTTGCGGCGTTTTATTACAGCCATTTTATTGGCGACAGTTTCATGGGCCGAGATAAGTAGATTGAAACACAATAAAAAATATATACGCTCAGCTATATGTAATTCGCAGCACAGAAAAAAGTGTAATTTAATTTGGTAAAAAAAAATTATATTTCATTCTTTCTTTTGGCGCGTCAGCCATTTTGGCGAAAAGGAAATGAGCCAATTAGACGCAATGTAATGTAAAAGAGGCAATATAAATGTTGAATTACAAGTATATAAATCTTGCGCTACGCCATACGCTGCAGAAGTGCGCAAATACGTAAGAAATATAATAAAACAGGCGCATGGAGTAGATGAAATAATAAATTTTTTCCAAAAATAGAAGCGTTGGCAGTTAAATGCTGGCAATAGGCGTAAAATTTATACGCTTGAATGTAACCACAGTTAAGTTTTACGCTAGAAAAATTAAAAAAAAAATAAATACCTAAAACTCTCCCGTGACTAAATTTAAAAAGCACGATTTGAGTTAGTTTATTTAAAAAGTCGACAGAACCGATAATTCTCTCGAATAACCAGTTCGACAGGCCGTTAAAGGGTTAAAAGTTGAAAAGTTCTGTCTGAAAACCTTTAAAAGTAATAGAAAATAGCAGCAAAAGCTTCCCCAAGAAATATGCAAAATTTTTTCGTTTAACGTCCGAGGTAAAATTTTCAGAATCCTAGAAAATATTTTTGTTCTACTAGCAGATATCCGAAGGTATGAAATTGGTAAGTTTCGAAGAAAGCTTTTATTAGAGTACGTTTTTTTGTAGGAGTTGAAACAATTTCCAAAGTTTTATCAAATAAATACCGCCAAAAAGCTCTACTATCACAAATGTGGGCGATTGTCCCGTGCGACATGACAGAAAATGGTTTTATTCTGGCCTAATTAAACTTAAAAAAAAAAATTAAAAAAAAAAATTCAAAAATAATGCAAAAAACGAGAATGACAAAGCTATTCTAAACACAATTTTTAATTCTACTTTTTTAACACAGCCAGAGGTATTTTAGAGTTGTTGCGGTCTTTTCCCTCAAGTTCTGATCTCTCAGTGTTTTTTATAATATTTCTCCGCAGGCACGCGGATTGTGATAACTATAATTCCATTCTTCCCTGCTGGGGATCTTTGTGTTCTAAAGTAGTTTTCAGTTAGCGAAACTGTAACGCATCCTGTGAAGAGCGTTGGCGTTTTATTGCTGATATTTAGATCCAGCGGCAAATGCTAGAACTTCATGCCCATCTCTTACCGATAGCTCTTGAGCATCAGCCTTTTCACACCAACTATGTCATCTCTCCAATCTCTTTTCGAAGATAACTTCCAGAAATTCGGCTTTCGTGCTTAGGCTAAGCTGAAAACTGTGCATTGTTGGTGGATTAATCGTGACTAAATAAAAAAATTAAAATTTCACATATAAAATATTAAAAATTAAAGAACACATCATCTCAACATATTGACATACTAATGCTTTTCCTGGCCCACCAACATACTTGGAGCGCACTCAACCACAACTGGCAAAGGCTAAATGTTTTTCCAAGTCATGTCAACTATCAGTTTCTGCCTCACTGCTTGACTGTCAATCTGACAGTTTGTTTTTGAAAACAAAAAAATGTGAAACTAAATTTATATTTGCATATTCTTATAAAAAAAAATAAAATATTTATACACATGTAGGTATTTGTGTGTTTGGTGTATGTGGTCTTTAGCTTTCATTTAACTCCGTCCGAGGGCGTTGAGGCACATTCAAGCATTTGCGTGAACATACAAAACCAAAAAGCCCACAAAACAGCTGTCAAAAACACACACGCACTCACACCTACATACATACATATGCACGTATGCGGACTTTAATTTTAAAATCGGAAAAAAGCTATCGTTTCCACTTATTCATTCGCTCAATCCATCAGCCAGGCTATCGAAACGGACGCCCAACGTTTGGGTTGCTTTTCGTGAGGGCAGACAAAATGGCAGACAGTTACAGATAACAGAGCACTTTGTCGATTGTATGCTTGTGTGTGTGCATTGGTGCTCACTGAACTGTATTCATATTCTAAATGTATACTCACGCACACGTAGGCACACACACACAAATACAAATACAACATGTTTGTATACTTTCGATGCTTACCCAAAAAAAAAACACATATTTGCATACATACAAATATTTGTAGCCCTTCTTTGCATTTCATGCCACATGGTAAGCTTTCAATCACTTATCTCTGCGATAAAATTCAGCTTCCGCTTGTTCTAACTCTTCTGGCCACTTTATGTGCATACATCATGTAATGATATATACCTATATGTCTGTAAGAATATATTTTTAATTTAATGTATTTCTGATGAAAAATTTTGCTGTCAAACTTTTGAAATATTCTAGACGGAAATTTCGAAAATCGATTTAAAATAGTTTTGAGAATTTTTTCAAAAGCCATTACTTTAATTAATTAAAAAAAATGTGGCATCACTGGAAAATTTGATTGAAAGAAACTACTTTCCTAGTTCCAAAAATATTTTATGAGCGCTTGCTGCGTGCCTAAAAGCTCTGTCTAACCATGATGTAAAACCCAACAGCAGTTTCAAGGGCCGTTGAATCCGACAATCCACGATGTGACAACTGTGTTTGGTCGAAAAATTCAGTCTTCATGAAGAAACACCCACCAATGGGTTAACGACGATCGAAATCGCCGTGGCCGGATAGTTGTCTACAGTACTCAACTCCAGCACAAGGAAACCAGATCGATCATGTTGTAATAGACGGAATACATGTGTATCCAGTGTTTTAGACGTGCGTACGTTCCGAGGTCCTAACATCGACTTGGATCACTATTTTGTTGCAGCGTAGATACGCAACCGCCTCTGTGTATCAAAGAACGCTCGTCAACAAATACAAGGAAAGTCTGACGTCGAAAAGCTGCAGCCACAACAGACTGCAGAGCGGTTTTCTACTGGACTTGCACTCCTGCTCTCTGAGAGCACTCATCAGCAACTCGGTATAAGGGAACTGTGGGAGGGAATTTCAAGCCTCCTACGTACAACTGCAAACAAAACTATTGAATTTCGTAGAATTCGCAAAAACAGCTGTTGCGAAGATGGCTGCCGTGTCGCAGTGGAGAGAAAGCAGGCTGCTTACCTCGCAACATTATAATCGACTGAAGAGGGAAGCAAGAAGCAGCTGAAGACAAAAAAAGAAAGAGGACCAGAGGCGTGAATATGAAGAGCCTGAGAAGCTGGCCGACAGCTGTAATGCTCAAAAATGCTATGAACCGATTTATCAATATATGAAGTCAGAAGAGCCTGAAGCCGATATCTTATCGGCTGACCTTCTTAAATATGATCAATCTGCATGCATCAGCTTCTTTGCAAAGTTTGGTTAGATTAATGTATGTCTGGCAATTCGAACCAAAGTGTGTTGTGCCCAATTCACAACAAGGAAGACTGTACTACTTGCCCCAAATATTGTGGGATAAGCCTTCTCAGCCCTTCGATAATGAAGAAGGGTTCAAACATGATGACTTTTTATGGCCAATTTTCTTAACTAAATATTGGAGAAAATTAACAAGTTGAAAAGGCAGCGCCAGGAGAAACTACTGGCGCATATTTACGCTAATCAAGAAGAAGATAAGAAAAAATTTCGCACGGGACACATAGGAAAATCATAAACTTGCCGCTATTTGCAAGATGATATTCATGCTATGATCGAAGAAGACCCGAAGAGTCCAGATGCCACCGCATGCAGCAATTAGAGCTGCGCCCATCCACTTTATGGAAGCTTTTACGGAAGGATCTTGGTGTGCGTACTTATGAAAACCAATTCGTGCAAGAATCGCCATCGTTGAGGCTCTGGTACATTCTCAAAAAGTCACTGTTGCGCGTGCTCTAAGGGCAGAGAGTATCATTGGTCTATATATCTTCAAAAATGAATGATATAGTCTGGGGAACGCTATAGAGCTATGGTTAATAACTTTATCGTACTTGAATTGGAGAATGTTCATGTGAACGACCTTTGGTTCCAACAAGACGGCGCCACATGCCATACAACCAACGAAACAATCAATTTATTGAAGGAAACTTGTCGGGGGCCTGTGGAGTGGCCTCCAAGATCGTACGATTTAACACCGCTGGATCAATTTTGTGTGGAGCTATGTGCAATCGCTTGGAAGAGAATATTCGACGCGTAGCTGCTGCCATTTGCCGCCGACTGAAATCTATTCGAACCAGCCGTGGCGGTCCTTTGCTAGAAATCATTTTTTAAACATAATGAAAAATCTTTAACCTTATAATAGAGCTAAAATTTTGGACACGACATTAAATTTTATGCATTTTGTTTCTTCTTGTAAACCACAAGTCTAAAAACACCCATTACAGCGAAAATTCTCCATAAATGCAATATTAGACGCAAGACTTTCAATTATAAAAGTTTCAAAGCTAATAATAGAGCTCTTAATTATGTAAAGATACTGCAATTAAAATGTAATTTACGTAAGACTTGATAATAATACAAATTCGGCAAATTTACAGTATTCCATTCCAACACACACACACACATATAATGTATACATATGTGCGTAAGTATGCACTGAAGTTCAATATTTGATGAAATCTGAAATTAAATCACACTTATTTGACAATTTCTATTGATAAATTTTCCTTTTGTTCAAAATTCAATTTCAACATTTTCCAACACAGACGCATGTGCTTTCCGCAATGGCCAAAATCATTCGGGAGAGTGTGTGTCAGTCAAGCTTTTCAGCATGCAGCAATTGCATATGTGCATGGGTGAGAGCGTGACAGCCACGTATGCGATATTCGATAAGAATTTAATTTCCTACAGATTGCAATTTAATTATGACAAACAAATACTGGCGCGGCCACGTGAACATAGGTACATAGATGATATGCTCTTAAATGTACTAGTTATAGACTACTTCAAAACTAGTTAGGCAAGTGTTTTTGTTCGGGCAAAGAAAAATTGTCTTTTTTGATTTTTGATGTTCCACCAGAAGACAGTTGTCGGATTTCTGTCAGAAAAATACTAATCTTATAGCAGTTCAAAATGGGTCAAAAAGTGACTAGTTCAATTTTGTACAATAGTAAAATCAATCCATTAAGAAGAAACCGTTAAGAAAAAGTCTGTACATTGTCATCAAAACTTCCAAGTCTCGGTGTCTAGCTGTGCAAGTGGATCGATACTCTTTCATTTTCCAGCTTATAAGCATTTCTACTAACAGAATAAGAGTTGTAAATTTAAATTTTCAGAATTTTTTAGCTTTCCAATGATTTTAACAAAGTATAGGAAAGAGGGGGGTAAATCGAAATAAAATAAATCATGTTTAAAAATAAACTAAAAAAAGCTCAATTAAATCGAGTTCGTTGCCCAACTGCATGACCGAGATTTGTATCCCGGTCCAGATCATCCTAAACTGTATTAAAAACAATAAAATAATTTTAAGAATTTGTCTTCTTTCGGATCAATTTCAGTCTTTTTCGGACCAGTTCAATTTCAAACAACACTTTTAAAACAACATTTTCCTCTTTCATATTTATGCATTCGTAGTATACATATATATACATATATATATGTATATATGCATGTTTAAGTGCAATTTGCAAAACTCAATTTACAGTTGCCAAGACAAATGACTTTTCTCCATTGCATAAGCTAAACACTTGATAACGTACACATTTGTATGTGCGTGTGTGTGTGAGTGTTTTACTCAAATGTCACCCATTTAATACGGTCCTTCAGCAAACCATTCGTCATCAACGCGCTTTCCTGACCGATTTCAACTTGATATTTCCCCTTTTCACTCAATCGAAGCCAAACCACATTGGTTGCGTATTTCCGTAGCACATACGAGTGACGTACTTAAGTTTGTATGTATGCACAAATGTATGCATTTACTCAGTAGAAGGTGGTGAAGTCGAAAATCAGTCGATTGATATGGCGTGGGTTATTTGAGGTGCGTTTTGTGGTAAATCACATTTATCAGCTGGGAAACTGTTCATTTTCGTTCAATAAAATTTAACACAAAAACCTCCTCCTCCTGGAGCTTCTGGCGCGTCACCAAAGACGTATGTGGCCTGGCGTTGTCCTGGTGGAACACGATTCGGCCTCTGTTGATCAAAGATGGCCTCTTTTGGATGAGTGCTGCCTTCAAGCGGTCCAGTTGTTGGTAGTAGAGGGCCGAATTGAACGTTTGGCCATAGGGGAGCAGCTCGTAGTAGATGATTCCTTGCTAATCCCACCAAACACACAGCAAAACCTTCCTGGCCGTCAATTCTGGCATGACCACCGTTTCCGCCGGCTCACCACGAATCGACCACGACCGATTTCGCTTGACGTTGTCGTACATGATCCACTTTTCATCGCCTGTCATCAAACGCTTCAGAAATGAGTCGATTTTGTTGCGATTCAGCAGCGATTCGCAGATGGAAATTCGGTCCATCATGTTTTTATGCGTTAGTTCGTGTAGCACCCAAACATCGAGCTTCTTTTTGAATCCAAGATGATGCAAATGGTTTCAAACGGTTTTCTGGCTTATCTTTAGTTCCTCAGCAATTAAATAAATGCTCACGTGACGGTCTGTTTCCACTATTTCCATGGTTTTATCGCAATTTTCGACGACAGGCCTCCCAACGCGTGGTGCATCTTTGACATCGACCTAGGACAAGTCTCCCCAACGCCTTTTAAAGCAGAATAAGTCTTAAAGACTTATCGGAAATGCGCCTTCTCCGAAGCCCTCTGAGAGGGTCCACTTAAAATGCTTACAGGCTGCAGCCACGCTCGAATCATCTGTCCGTAACTTTTTGGCACGCGTATACTGGGTGAAGATTTCTTAGCACACTTTACAGGTTTCTCCGACTACGCCGAACACTATTCCGCGGTTCAGTTCATGTAAAGGATGGCAAACGAGTAGAACTTCCATCAAGCCTAGTGTTTGTCAAACTTTCCTAAGGACGTTTTGAGGAACACAAGAAAGCAATGCCAAGAAGCAGCTAAAAAATTGGCAAATGCATTCAGTCTTTAAACGCTTAAAACAATAAAAATCACGTAAATTTGTTGGATTTCAACGCACGAAACGATGACACGCCATTAAAGCCAACTCACCCACGAGACATTGACACTTCCACACCCAATAAAACGGCCAACCATCAATTCGCTACTATAACACAAACAATACCGTCGCCCTTGTACGATTTATGTATGTATGTATGTATGTATGTGTGTACATAAGTAGAAGTAAATAAAATTTTATTGCCAACACAAAAAAAATATGGGCGCAAACAAGTGTGAACGTGACAGTGGCAAGAGGGTTGGGGGGAGAAGGTAAATCTGCAAGGGAGGAGGGTGTGAGCAGCGAGATACACGTGTCGTTTAAGGGCTCTCACACAACAGCGAGTTCATTCATATGGATGTGAAAATGTGGAAGTTGTTGATGTTGTTGCATGCATATTAAGTGTTCACAGTCAATTGACGGGCATGAATGTCAACAATGGAATAATATTAATAATTACAACAACAACAACAAATGTATTCATATCACAATTAAAGGGGTTAGGCAATGTTAACTGTACAATGTCTTTAATTCCCATAAAAGTTTATGTGTACATATATATAATTATATACATGCTCGTATACTATATACCAGATTCCAGATCTTTAGTGTAACATTAATTTCACTTTTGTAACGTAGCATTTAAGGCAAATAAAGGCCCCTCGTAAAAAACCTCAGCCGTTCAGAGGCGGCTTAGTAAAAACTGCACGTCTCTTCATTTGGAGGAGGAGCTCGGCCGAAAATCGTTTCAGCGGTTACAAAGCGCCATTTATATATATATATATAACGGAGCATTTAGTACGTTACAATACTTTGCTTAGTTGCTACCTCATTGCTCATCGCGAACTCATTTTGCAGAACTCCTATCGCCTTCTCTGTTCTCTATTAGCTTTGCTGCTTCCACGCAGAGTCGGCCTTTCCCTCTTTCCCTCCTTCACTTATTCCTTATTCCGACCGCTTTCAATTAGCCTACAACTACAAGACAGATGAGGCTCTTCTTATCTACTTTATTCCTCTTGCCTTCTCTGCAACTTCGAAACAGAGTCGGCCTATCTATTTTGACATCTGTCAAACTTAGTTGGGACTTTCTTATGTCCCATTATGGCATATTTTGAACCTGGACTTACACCAACATCCATATGAAGTACAGTTCACACAACAACTGAAGCCAGTTGCCCATTCACATCGCCGTACATACGTTCGCCGATTGCGTACTTGAACAACAAGCAGTGGGCGACTTTCTTCCGATGACGAAATTTGTACCAGATAAAGTGTTTTACTGGACGTTTATGGTGACCATGCTTTAGCCGAACGAACGTGCCAAAAGTGGTTTGCACGGTTTAAAAGTAGCAATTTCGACTTAGACGACGGAGAACGACCTGGAGAGCCAAAAAAAATTTCAAGACGAAGAATTGGAGACATTGCTCGACGCAGATGCATGCCAGACGCAAGAAGAACTTGCAAAAGTATTAGGAGATAATTAAGCAACCGTTTCCAGACGAGTAAAATCATTAGGATTCATCCAGAAACTTGGAAATTGGGTGCCTTATGAATTAAAGCCAAGAGACGTCAAACGTTGATTCTGCATGTCGGAAATGTTGCTTCAACGCCACCAAAAGAAGTAATTTTTGTATCGGATTGTCACTGGCAATGAAAAATGGATTCATTATGATAACCCAAAGCGCAAGAGATCGTATGTGAAGCCCGGTTAACCATCGACATCCACGGCAAAGCCGAATATCCATGATGGGAAGGTTATGCTATGTATTTGGTGGGACCACGAGGGTGTGCTCTATTATGAGCTATTGAAATCGGGTCAGACGATCAATGGGGACCTCTACCGAAAACAATTGATTCTTTTGAAAAAAGCCATCGCGGAAAAACGACCAGAATATGCGACCAGACACGAACCAATAATTTTTCATCATGACAACGCTCGGCCACATGTCGCAAGGCCAGTTAAAACCTAATTGGAAAACTGTGGGTGGGAAGTTCTACCTCACCCGCCTTATAGCCCAGACATAGCACCTTCCGATTACCACTTGTTCAGTTGAATGCAAAATGCCCTCACCGGAGTACGTACGCTTCACTTCAGAACAGAGTATCAGAAATTGGCTCGATTTTTTCTTGACCTCCAAGCGGGAGAAATTCTTTTGGAATGGGATCCACAAACTGCCAGAAAGATGGGCAAACATCGTAGCTTCCGAGGGGCAATACTTTGAACATTAAATTTTTTCACAATAAAATCTTAATTTTCGAAAAAAAAACCGCACGCATATAAATATAATAAATAAAATATAATGTGGCACTTTAATTAATTTCAGTATTCGAAATGGTGACAACTTATCTGAAATGATTTGTAAGTTGAAAGCAAATTTCTTGACAAATAGTTTTATTTCAAAGTGGGGGCAACTCTGGCTGCCTAAAATTATTCACCTATAACCAGGCTCTCTTTAATCAGATTTTTTTATGTTTTAGTTTTTTTTTTGCATTTTGTGTTTTTCTCTCCGTACTGTGCACGTCTGAGTTGAGTTTTTCACACAAAAATGCCCTTGGGGAGTAGAAATCGCAACAGTTACAACCACTCATTAGAATAAACAGTTATTTTCCGTGCCGTCTCATATGTCAAACATTGAATTTTGTGGCATAAATTACACCCCATCCATCCATATGACTGTCACACAAGTATTGTACGTGTATGTGCACACCTTAATGGAGCATGCGGCATGTAGCAGTGTGCAACAGGTAAGCGCACACCACACGACAATAACAATAACTACATAATTGCATTGCAAGCTCAAGTTTCCGACTTCTGCTGCCATTCAGCTCAGCCACTCAACCTCGTCAAAGGTAATGCAACACTGCCACACACCCCCTCAAACACATGCATACACATACACATATACTCACATGCGAAGAGATTGCACTTGCAACATAACAATGCTTTTGTGCAACTCACTTGTATACAAATTAGTTTAATTGGGCAATAACGTGATGCAAATAGGCTAATAAGCACACACACTCACACACAGCCATACAAGTGTGTACATGCCGTTTCTACATATGTATGTGTGTAAATAAAAGGGTTGAAAAGCGCCCAAAAATGTGCATGCCTTCCAATGTGTGTTGCTGCACAGGTGGTTGCTTGTTGCTTGTTGCCTGTCGCCTGTTGGGGGGTGTGCCTGCTGATTTTTTGAATATTTAATTACCCGCTGCTCAACTGTTGCACGCGGCTCGGGTGTGTGAAAAACAATTTAGTCGAACGTACATACACACACGTGTGTATAAATATGGCATTATGCATGACTTTCGGCAAGTTATTACCCAACCTCTCTCGGCGGCATCAATCAATTTTCACTGCGGCACGTCTGGGTAATGAAATCAAGCATGCAAATGTAATAATGTTTAGACTGTTATTATATAAACTCAGTGAGATTGCAGTAAGTGGATTTTATGGCGCAATACAAACCGCTAACACAAACAACAACATTCGTTATACATATATGTATGTATATAGCTCAGTGGTGAAAAAATATTTTACGTGCTGCGCTGCATTTGCACTTATGGTAAATATTGAATGAGCGGTGAAAAGAATTATTACAATTCTTATTGTTGTATTGAAATGTCTAGCTCACTTTTTTATTTGGCAATCTTACTCCAAGTAGAGTTCATGCTTAGATATCCGAGTACTTCAGATGAACCAAAATTTTTATTTAACAATATTTTGTTATTAAAATGTCTGAACATTTCTTTAACTTCGGAATGTTTATTGTTCGCAATATCTTCAACTTTTCTTTTGTTACCACATTTTTTTTTTGTTTAGCTGTATTTAATGTCCAAAAACATATTTTGCCAGAAATTTATTACCAATTTATTTCTTTCGCAAATTTGTTTTTTTTTTGTGGCAATATTTAGTGTCTAACAAGATTTTTTGCTATAAATGTCTTACCAAAGTTTTTGTTTAGCAATATTTAATGTCTAGACATATTTTTTGGGCAAAGATGCTTTTTGCACTTTTTTCTTTCACAATATTTTTTGCTAAAAATATCATAACACTGTTTCGTATGGCAGTGTTTTTTGTTATATAAATATGTCTTACCAAATTTCTATTTTTACGAAATTTTTTGTTTAAAAATATTTAGTGCTTAGCAATATTTGTTTGGTAAAATTTTTTATTATCTAAAATTTTCGATCTGTTTAGTCTTATTTAACATGTAGAAATATTTTTTGCAAAAATGTCTTAACATATTTTTTTTTGTTTCAAAAAAATTTTTGTTTAGCTGTATTTAGTAAAAATATTTTACCAATTTTCTTTTTAGTGTTACAAAATTTTTGGTTTCTCAAATTTATGGTTTAGCAATATTTCTTTGGTAAAAATGTTTTGCTAAAACTTTATTTTTAGCAATATTTAATGTCTAGACATATTTTTTGCCAAAGATGTTTCTTCCACTTTTTTCTTTCACAATATTTTTTGCTAAAAATGTCATAACACTGTTTCTATAAATATGTCTTACCAAATTTCTATTTTTACGAAATTTTTTGTTTAAAAATATTTAGTGCTTAGCAATATTTGTTTGCTAAAATTTTTTGTTATTCAAAATTTTCGATCTGTTTAGCCTTATTTAATGTCTAGAAATATTTTTTGTAAAAATATCTTAACATATTTTTTTTGTTTCAAAAAAATGTTTGCTTAGCTGTATTTAGTAAAAATATTTTAACAATTTTCTTTTTTGTGTTACCAAATTTTTGGTTTCTCAAATTTATGGTTTAGCAATATTTTTTTGGTAAAAATGTTTTGCTAAAACTTTATTTTTAATAATATTTAATATTTCTTATTCTCAATAACTTTCAAATTTTTTGTTTAACTATGTTTAGTGCATAGAAATAGTTTTTGCTGAAAATATAAAACAAAATTTTTTTTGGCAGGTCATGTTTTTGTTTTTTTTTCTGTTTGCAAAAAATGGAATTAGTTTCTTAAAGAGATTAGTTCATTTTTCGTATGCCAAAACTAAGTAATATTTCATTCACCTTCTGGGCTTAACTGAAATATTCTCATCGATCTAATAAATGTATTTCTTTTTTTTATTTAAATTAGGGTTCGCAACTTTAGGTCGAGATCTTGCAATCACGTTCGTCTAATTTTCTTTTCATTTCATAACTATCATTTTGCAAAATATTTCCATTTAAAACCAGTGAAGAAATCCTCTCAAAAATTTATTAAAAATTTCTCAATAACTTCACATACTTCAATTTGATTAAAATTACATAACAAAAAATATAAAATTTAATTTAATTGAATTATTCAACAACCTTTCACAATTCCATCAAAATAACATCAAAATACAATACACTTCAATTTAAAAAACTTATTCCAATGAAATTTTCAACTAACTAATTGACACAATTAAATGTAATAAATCATGCAAATGAGCTGAAGCAAAAATTATGTAAGAACAGTCAACGATAATATATTTTTTGGACTCTTCTTTATTTTTTGTGCACTCCGCTTTCACTCTCTCTTCGCATTATTTCCAAATTAATGTAATTTTTCTAATTTTGAATACCTCCACTTGAATCACTTAAATTGCTTTGAAGGCCAAGCGACAAGGCCAAATCGCAAATATTTTCCAATGTACCTAATTGTAGACAAAAAAGAAAATCGAAAATCGAATTAAGTATGCATTAAGAGCGCTGAGAAACGTTAGACTCTCTTGGCTGGTTGGTTGCTGTGCAACAAGGTTGGCTAAGTGCTGAACTCATTAAGCATTCTTACTCAGCGGTGTGTTTGTGTGTGTGTGTCTGTCGTTGTCTCGGTATGCCCAAAAGGACATTTTAATTGAAAATTTAAATGAGCAGCACAAAAATTGTGGCAAATTGATTCGCTGAAATTTGAAAACTTTCCATTTGCACACTTTTACGTTTTTCGGTGTGTGTGTGTGTGAGCAAGTTTATGTCCGTTTGTGTTATTAAGGCGTTATGGGATTTCTAATTTGTGGGGAAATATTCGTAGTTGACCATAATTAACTATTTTTAGTTTTTAGACCACAATTACCGTTATGCCAGCAAGTTAAAGGAGTTTAAAGTACGAACAACTACTAAAACCTTTCATTTCAAAGCCAAATACAAGAACAACATACTACAGCAATAACACAAAAAAGTAATACAAATTAAACCGAGAATAATTTTTATTGATCCGGCTTACAATTCAATCAACAGCAACAAAAACAACAATTATTGCCAACAAATGACATTTCTTGTTAAACGTCGAAGCCGAAGCAGAGGATGCTGAATGAATGAAAAATGTTTTGTACGTGTTTACGAATTGTCAAACAGCATTATAATATTAGTTTCCAGCTAATTATTACGTAATCGTATAATTGTATTTTATTTAATTTACTTTAAATCAATTTAATTTAATTTAATTTAATTTAATTTAATTTAATTTAATTCAATTCAATTCAATTCAATTCAATTCAATTTAATTTAATTATTTATTATTTTATTTTATTTTATTTTATTTTATTTTATTTTGTTTTATTTTATTTTATTTTATTTTATTTTATTTTATTTTATTTTATTTTATTTTATTTTATTTTATTTTATTTTATTTTAATTTATTTTATATTATTTTATTTTATTTTATTAGATTTTACTTGATTTTATTTGATTTTATTTGATTTTATTTGATTTGATTTGATTTTATTTTATTTTATTTTATTTCATTTCATTTCATTTCATTTCATTTCATTTCATTTCATTTCATTTCATTTCATTTCATTTCATTTCATTTCATTTCATTTCATTTCATTTCATTTCATTTCATTTCATTTCATTTTATTTTATTTTATTTTATTTTATTTTATTTAATTTAATTTAATTTAATTTAATTTAATATAATTTAATTTAATTTAATATAATTTAATTTAATTTATTTTATTATTTAATTATTTATTATTTTATTTTATTTTATTTTATTTTATTTTATTTTATTTTATTTTATTTTATTTCATTTCATTTCATTTCATTTCATTTCATTTCATTTCATTTCATTTCTTTTCATTTTATTTTATTTTATTTTATTTTATTTTATTTTATTTTATTTTATTTTATTTTATTTTATTTTATTTTATTTTATTTTATTTTATTTTATTTTATTTTATTTTATTTTATTTTATTTTATTTTATTTTATTTTATTTTATTTTATTTTATTTTATTTTATTTTATTTTATTTTATTTTATTTTATTTTATTTTATTTTATTTTATTTTATTTTATTTTATTTTATTTTATTTTATTTTATTTTATTTTATTTTATTTTATTTTATTTTATTTTATTTTATTTTATTTTATTTTATTTTATTTTATTTTATTTTATTTTATTTTATTTTATTTTATTTTATTTTATTTTATTTTATTTTATTTTATTTTATTTTATTTTATTTTATTTTATTTTATTTTATTTTATTTTATTTTATTTTATTTTATTTTATTTTATTTTATTTTATTTTATTTTATTTTATTTTATTTTATTTTATTTTATTTTATTTTATTTTATTTTATTTTATTTTATTTTATTTTATTTTATTTTATTTTATTTTATTTTATTTTATTTTATTTTATTTTATTTTATTTTATTTTATTTTATTTTATTTTATTTTATTTTATTTTATTTTATTTTATTTTATTTTATTTTATTTTATTTTATTTTATTTTATTTTATTTTATTTTATTTTATTTTATTTTATTTTATTTTATTTTATTTTATTTTATTTTATTTTATTTTATTTTATTTTATTTTATTTTATTTTATTTTATTTTATTTTATTTTATTTTATTTTATTTTATTTTATTTTATTTTATTTTATTTTATTTTATTTTATTTTATTTTATTTTATTTTATTTTATTTTATTTTATTTTATTTTATTTTATTTTATTTTATTTTATTTTATTTTATTTTATTTTATTTTATTTTATTTTATTTTATTTTATTTTATTTTATTTTATTTTATTTTATTTTATTTTATTTTATTTTATTTTATTTTATTTTATTTTATTTTATTTTATTTTATTTTATTTTATTTTATTTTATTTTAATTTGTATGTATGAACTCGGTATGTAGTTGTTAGCCGCCCACTCATTTAAATTTATATGAAGTTTCGGTACTTTCGTTCTGCTCTTCCACACCTCATACGAAACTACTTTAATGACAAGGTTTCTGCTTCACACACATCGCCAGGCTGCACTTTATTCGTTGGCACTGCTCAGACGATGCGATTATTGTTGTTACTAAGCGGATTTCGTGTAGATAAAATTGTGATAAGCGCTAGTAAATGGTGGTAACATCAGCAATAGCAGAAACGACAGTATTTACTTGTTTACTTTCTGGGTTAGTTTGCGATTGAAAAGCAAAAAAACAATCAGGATATCCTCATAGTACTTACATCTATTACGGCTACCTAACCAACTAGGATATAATCATGCACTCACAGCGGACAAAGGTATTCCACATCCGTTTTTACTATATTACGAAGGACAGTAGTACACCCGACTACTACTACCACTGCCACGAAATCTATCATTTTCTTAGTTAATTTCATTATTTAAAAAGATAGGTAAAGAATGGATTTAAGGAGTTATTTGGACAATTCAACATTTGCAAGTATGAGGAAAAATAGCCACAAATATGATTCGGTCACCGTACTCTTTCTATTACTATTTGTTTTCTATTGGTATTTATTTAATACGTGTGCGTTCAGAAATTTAGATTAATTTACATCAACTGAAATTCAACTTTAATTTCAAATGAGTCCAAAAGTTTTTCATTTTCATTTAACTTTGCAGCTTGGCAAAAAATGAAAGCAAAAACAGCCAATTTCTGTTGGGTCCACATTTTTTACACACATTTTAAAAAGTTATCATGCGAGTTCATTCATTATTAGTTGTTGTTTTTTTCTTTTCTTTTATCGCAGATCGTATACAATTACATGCCTGAGTGACTTCTTCATGTATGGATGTGTGCGTGTGTGTGTGTGTGTGTACCCCTGCATTTAAAGTTGAAATTTATTGTGAGAAAAACTATTACGCTCCACGAGAATGCGTTAATTATACTTCCGTTAGCATATTGGCGCAAACTTATTTGAATGGAAATCACGAACACACATACATATATACATATATACATACGTACATGCCACAAATAATGCACATTTGCATGCATACAAACAACTATTCACATTTCAGTTGCAGAAAACAATAGCGAGAGAGCGTGGGAGGGTAGGCAGGATGTCAACAAAAAGTTTCACAACATATGCTGTCACTTGAAATCACAAATTTCCCAAGCGTTCTCGCATTTCAGTATGCTCTGCCCTCCCTCCCTGGTAGCCATTAACATCATCATCATCGTCATCATCAACATCATCATCATCATTCGTCTCGTTGGCGTTGATGTCATTGGAAAACTGAAAATATTTGCCTACACACTTCAACAATTTTCATCAGTGCGGCCGTCGTTCATCACACACAAGTGCAGTCCAATAGCTTTTGAAGTGAAATGGAAAAGTGGAATTAGATAGTTTGCACAGATGCAACCGCCAAACTACAATATTATTGTGGGAATATTGGAAAGGACGCAAATGCATACGAGTATAAGATACATACGTTTGTATGTACGAGTATGTATGTGTGCAAATAGCAAATGAGTTAATAGACTTCGTTTCTCACTTAACTATAAAATTGAAACTGAAAAATGCTGAGCTGAGAGTTTTTTAAAAAGTGTGGATACCTGCAGAGCTGGGCGTCTTCACTGATGGAGAGTTTTTGAATATTTTTGCCACGCTTGATAAGCATATAACTAGTTTGAGTTATGCTCTTGGAATTTTTCAGAGTGATAACTCAGTATTTATCAACTCAGAATGTTTTTTAAAATTATTTTGAATTGTTTTAGTGGAATTTATATTGAATTAGATTTGAATGGATCAAAAACAGTACTTCATTATTTGAATTAACTTGTGCCCAACTGGACCCGAACTAATGCCGAAGTAATCTTAGACTAGTTAGAAATTCCAACACGAACTTGCCTTGAAATACTGTTTAAAAGCTATTAGTGTCAAAACTGGTCGGCACTACTTATCTTCCCTTACTCACCAATCAAAGTTCGTTATTCTTTATTAATATTACAAGTTGTTGTTATCTTACCTGAAAAAAGAAAGGAAAATATTTCGTATTTAATTTTTAATAAGGAAGGCAGCAATCTAATTGCAAAAATAAAATGATAAAAAATAAAATAAAAAGCATAAGAATATAATAGAACTTTTTCTTAAAATAAATAATAAATAAATAAAATATGAATATATTATATAGTATTTAAATATTTGAATAAACAATATCTTTAAACTCTAACAAATAGCAATTAAATTAACTAAGCAAAAAAATGGAACAATATTTTAGCCACAACCACAAAGACTTTGCGAGCTGCCAACCTGACAAAACCGCAAATAGAAGTTACCTTTTCAAAAAATAAATGTTTTTTAAACTTAATTGCACATAAGTTTGGCAAAATTCTGCCAAAAATTTGTAAAATAATAAATTCAACTTTCTGACTTTTAGATATAAAATATTTATGCTATTGAAAGCAGTTTTACCTTGTGTAGACCTAGGTAGGTCCTTTTGAATGCCGGCAAGAGGTTGATTTAAGTCAACACTTTTTCCGAAATTTAAGAGAGCATTGATATCTAGTTTTAAAACTTTTTCTATTCCCCTCAAAAGCGAAGCTTTCAGAAGCCAAAGATGAGTTCTAGTTACGCCCGGACAGAAGCAAGGCATGTGCTTCGACGTCTCACTTGAGAATTCGAAACCGCAAATGTCACTAGTTGGCTTATTTATGTATTCCCTCAGTGATGTGATGGGCCTCGTCGCTGAAGAAAATTTAGCTCGAAAATTCGCCGTCCACTCAAACGGCAGCTATATACGTGTATGTGTGAGGCTTGTCCTAACCTAGGTCTAGACCTTATGCCATAGATCTTTTAGACAATAAATTTCAAAACTTCCAAGGAATAATAAATCATATTAAAAATTATTATTTTCTTAAAGCTCAATGCACAATAACCACGTCCGACCAAGCCAAAGAGATACCAACAACAATAACATTACCATACAATGCGATGGGAAAACACACCAAGAGCCATGAGCCAAGATCATACCAACAATGGCAGGAATAACAGAAATGACAGAAATGACAGGAACGACACGCTCGCAAGCCACCATCGATAATTCAATGCAAATAAAGCAAATGTCGGTCACGATGACAACATTAAGAGGATGTTTTTCTTAAACACAACCGCCGCAACGCCGATGACAGCGCGAAATGAATGAACGACAGAAAATGAGAGCGAATAAAGGCGATTAAAGGCGAATGCTACTGGCAGATGCGACACCATCGCATGATGGCCAAGCGCCACCGTCAAGAGACACGTTGGTGCGTCGCTCTAGGCATGTCGCTGGGTTGGCGCAATTGCATTGATGGCATATTCATTAAGAAGATGATGGAAAAACCGCGGCCGAAGAGGCTACAACAATTATTCAATACTGCAAAAGCTAGGAGGATACAAGGCTGGCCAGCTGGCACACCATTGTGGACACACTTTACGTGAAGCTAAAATAAAAAGACGAGATTATGAACAAAAAAATAAAGACCGATAAGACATTGAGAAATATTCGTGAGACATTAAGAAGCCCCGGGCGTAAAAGAGATTGAGAGTGAAAGGTAGATAAATTATAGGTGACAAATTGTGAGTGAAGAGAAACGAAGAGCTGAGCATTCAATTGCAAGGCGGTGGTTAACAAAGCAAAAGAAATACCCAAAAGATATAAGAAGTAAGAAAGAAATATAAAAAAATAAAAGTGGATGTAGTTTCTTTTTTATTTTTTTCTGCGCTGTAGTAATTCAACATACATAAATGAACTAGTATTTTACTAGTACAAGGTTGACGAATCACCAAAAAATTTATTATTTTTTCACTTGCCGGTAAAGAGAGCTTACAGAAAAGCAACTAGTAACATTCCAGCTCACAACTAGCACTTTTCGCCACCAATTTTATGCACGCAATGTAAGCAAGTCTGCAAGTTTGTAAAATCCATGTTTTTATTTACAAATAAAATGTCAAAAGGCTTAATTAAAATTAATAAGGTCAGCTCAGCTCAGCTCAGTCGCTCAGCTCGCCCGCCGGTTACCAAGGTAGTGGTAGTAATGAGCAGCTGACAGACTTTGAGCTGCGTTTCGCGGGTTGCGCAACCGCTTGAGTGTATGGTAAAAGAGTGAATGAAGTACAGCAGCGGAGTGCGACAGCGAAATGTGCAGTGCACTTAAAAATCCTCTTGCCGGCGATGTGAAAATGACCCAAGTGGGCTGATGTTGGCAACGAAAATTAAATACGAAAATGTAATTTCATAAGGAGCACAAGTTTAATTAAATATACAAGTACATATGTATATATGTACATACACGTATGTACAAAAGTATATATATTTTCATGTTGTGGGTACACATTCATATAAAAAGGTGTAGTATTGCGAATTTTGCAAGTTTTTCTGTTTTTTTTTTTTTGGATACAATAGTTTAATGCATGCTTTCGCTACTTATGAAACTGAAGATACGATATTATATGTTTTATAGTTTTTAATTTAAAAAAGATTTAACTGCTTCATTTTGTATTAATTGTTTGATTCAAATTTGCTTGAATCAGATCTGAAACTCTACAATACAACATAAAGGCCGCAGAATGAAGAATTACTTTGAAAGGAGTTCAAAAAAAAAATAGCGGACTGTAGGCCAAATACCAGGCTTAAGATTTCTCTAAAAAAGATTCTTAAAGGTTACCACCTGCTCAGAAAGAAACAAAAAAATTCGGCACGTCCATAAAGTCAAACGTTCACTAACAATATGCATAGAAAACATTTTTTTAAATGCTTAAATCAGTAATGCCGCTGTGTAGGGTTACCATCTATTTTATTTAAGAATTAATATGAATTAAAATAGTAAATTATTTTAAACAAGCACATATATGATATATATGGTATGTATGTATTTCGTCCGCTCTAGCCATGCGGTAGCAGTGCATACTACCGTGCGGAAGTTCATGAGATCGAACCCTGAATCGAAGAGTAACTAAAAATATAGTTAATTCATTTAAAAAATATTTAACATAAAAATACATCACTTATTGATCAAGAGCCTATAAGACTTTCTTCATGCTCTGAGTGAACTGGCTACGTTAGTGGATATTCATATAAGATCAGTCCTAGCACACACTGCCCCCTTCAAGAGTGATGTTTAAAATAGAAAATATTTATATCATATAAACAGTTCAATATCATCAAGGGAGCCTTTAACAATATAGAAATAGACGCAACCATTGATGCTCTGTCACATGTCAGCATAGACGATTTGGTTCGCAGACGGATAAAATCCATGCTTATGAACAGAGCGAATAGAAAATCCAGCCACTTCGGGGCACGCTTGTAAGGGACGAAATTCTACTCTCGAACTTAATAGATGAAGTGTGAAAGTAGAGACGAAACAGATAAATAGAACCAAACTACTCCAATTTCAGCTTCCTTCACTCAACGGTACTATAATTCTTATGTCTCTCAATTTCTACTTTAGGTCTTTAAGCGTAAATATACAACAAAAATTCAAACATGTGGCAACTCTGCTCAAAATGTCTTCACCATTAAGCTTTTGGAATCTCTTCATACCGACACCCAAATAGCGTTGTACAATTTATACTTTCATTAAGCCTTTCTTTAATATTTTGTTTTATCACTAATATCAAATTTAAACTTGAGAACAGGTGGTAGTGCTGCGAGTTCTATAAATCTAAATCATTTTTGAGTGCAATTGAACACAAACAGTCCTTTTATAAAAACCATCCAGCTTGAGTTCAGTCAAAGTAATACTCACAGAAGACCCTATATGGTATCGTGAATACAAATTAATTCGGTTCGTTCTCAAAAGATGGCTCAACCTGCATGTTGTGGCCGACCTTGGTAGCGATTACCTATTTTATTGGAAATATTTCACATCTGTCAACAATAATTAGTGTGTATCAGCGTCTATTTCTGACAACAACATTGTTTTTTGCTTCGAAATTGTGTTTTGGTGATTAAACAAAAACAAATACATATAAATATTTATCTCAAAAAAAAAATAAAAAAAAAACAACAATTATGCTGCAGAATTTTCATCATACGCTCTGTCAAGCAATGATATTTAAGCGACTGGTCACTCAATTTAACAAATCTTTTCATTATTTTTTTTTTTTATAAAAATAACAGAATAAAAACACAAACTAATTTGTCAGTTCAAATTCAAGGAAAATATGTATAACAATGGCATTTATTCGGTTGCAAAAATCTGAAAATTAGCTGTTGGATTTTTTGTAAATATGTATGTAAATACGTGTAGGTATAATTTGTATTGAATTTTACTGCATGAGCTCAAATGATTTTTAGAGAAATTTTTTACTAAGTTTTAACAAAAAACAAATATACAATAATTCAGCGTACAATATTTTTGCTTATTTTTCTGGTTTTTACTGCTCAACAAGTTGATTCCTGCTAATCCCATATAAATTTCACATTTTTCAGCATAAATCTAGTTGTTAAAAATTAATGAAATGGAAAATGGTGAAATTATTTGAAAAAGCAATTCCTAGATGATTTGCACACAATTGAAATTGCAACAGATGTTGATGCCATGATTGAGTTTTATCGAAAAACAGGATATTTAAAAAAAAAAAACAAATAAATAAACAAATTCCGAAAAACTATAAACAACATTTTTTGTTTTAGTATTTGCATGTTGTACCTATGTGCATTCTAAAGGCATACAAGTTATACCAATAGAGTTACATCACAGGCGGGGGTTCTCTTTCTCCTTCTTTGGTGTCTCGCAGTCAACAAGTTGCCTTCAAAAACTAAAAATAAACTGCCCTCGCAGCAACTGGAAAGCAACTCCAGGTCGTAAGCGATCTGCTCCACAATTTTTTTTGCAGTGATAGCGATCTGGATGAAAATTCTTCAAAGACCAAAGTGGTATTCTTCTCCAGAAGATACATAAACTTACTTAAAGTCAACGAGGTCGCTCTTTCTGTTGAGGTTAAATACCTAGGCATAACTTACACTTACTTATGGAACTAACCACGAAACCGCTTCAGGTTTACTCAATTCTAATTACCAATACTCGGCCCATTACAATATATTATGACAGCCAGGCTGCTTTAAGTCTCTCCAGGTCAATCATACCACCTCAAAGGTACCAATAAAATGCAGAGAAATCTTAAGCAAACTACGTGGTGGACGAGGTGGCCAGAAAGAGAATAGTCATCACCACGGTAAGCATACCTCTTTCCTCAACAAAAATATCTATTGAGACTAGCCTTCACTGGAAGTGCCAATAGCAGAGGGCAGAGTGATGCATTGAGACCAGACAAATCTGGTCAATGATCGAAGTGAACAGAACCAAGTCTTTACACCTTCTAATCAGGACCTACATAAGCATAACAACCGGCGTAATAACCAGACACCGTCTTATGGGGACTCATGGAAGAATAATGAGCTGCTTCTCAGCTGCAGGGACATAGATGAAAAGGAATCGCTGGAGTATTATCTCTTGGACTGCACAACTCTCAATTCGATCCGTCATAGTTTTCCCCGATATTTCTTATTCAATAATCTACTGAACTTCATAAAACATAGCAAGATGAAAAGGTGAGATGAATCTTTTTACTAGAACCAAAATAAGTATCACAACGGGCCAGTAGGCCTAAGTGCGTTTGAGCAAGTTTCTGTGATCGAGGGCTTAACTAACGAACCACATAAATAACTCAGTTATACAAGGTAGATTTGGGAAATTTTTCTTTGAATATTTTCGTTTGGGAACTCTAATCCTGAGTGAGCTTTATGAAAGTAAAATATAAAAATGTGAAACCAAGTTTAGAAAAAATGAAAATCCTTTATCAGTTTAGCAAATCTTTACCGCGACTTCTAAATTTCAAATCCAATTTTGTTGCCAAAAAAAATTAATACTAATTGAAATAGTGTCAAACATCCAGCCAGTAAATAATTTCATTATATTATACCAAAAAACAAAAAAAGCAAATTTCAAAATTTTTTATTAAACTAAAAAAACTTCACAAATTTTAGCACCAACGGGTAGCAAAAACCACACAGTGTGGTCAATAATCAACGGACAAATAACAAGATTTATCAATTAAAGACAAAATAAAAAAAGTATGTACTGAAATGCATCCCCAGAGTAAAAATCATTTCGTTTTGCAAATACAAATACAAATACAAACTACATAATACCCATTATGTTTCTATATATGAATAAATATAATTGATGATGTCCTTTGTATAAATTGTGAACAATATTTCCTCAAAGCTTAAATATAATTAATAAATTTACTGTAACATTTGATAAATCATGCGCGTGTGTCAGTGTATGAGACTTTCTTTATTTGTAATAATCAATGATTAATTAAAATTTTGTTTAAATTTCATTTACAGCAGAAACCTAAACAAATAAACGTTGGTTGCAGCGCCTAAATGTATGCAGTGCTTAAAAATATGCATGAATGTGTGTGTGTGTGTGTGTGTGTGTGTGCGAAAAATTATAATTCAAATTTATCAAATTACGCTTAACAGCATGACAACAACAAGCACCACACAGGCGCACATACAAAATGTACGTAGCACATTTTCAGCGCCTAATTATATGCTTTATTTAAAACAATTATTTATTCAATTTTGTTGTATTTTTTGTTAATGGCCGCCTTTTGTGGTGCAATAAAGCAACAACAACGAAATTGGGCATTAAAATAACAAAGTACTGAACGCAACTAAAGAAGCGTAAAAAAACAATACAAAGTTATATATAAATTGGTATATGTAGACTCGTACACATATACCCCGTAGGAAAAGGTACGCGAATATTCTAAATAGTAAAACGCTAGTATTTTAAAGATAAACCTTACCAGTTTACTAAGCATTGTCAAATGTCTAGCAGCACACCAGTTCAGTTGTTAACATGAGAAAAAAATGGAAAGATGGGTTCCAGTAAATAACTGGTGCTTTTCTCTGTAGGGTATTTTCATTTAAAAATCAGCACCGAAAGTGTGGCCATAGAACAAGGTGTTCACACTTAGCCCATATATTTACTAACATTACAACAAATGAAAATTCTACCCAAAGCTGTAACATATTGTAATTTATTTTCCATAATATGACACTTTGTGTCGAAAAAAATTGCATTATTTATTTCGGAAATTTTTGTTGATAAATTTGTACTTTTTTTGTATTCATTTAGTATATTCTGCACAAAGGACATGCACAAAATAATACATACATATGTACATACATAATTTTTTTATATATGTCAATTAAAGTTTTCAATAACCGCTTGATTGTTGCTTCCAAATTGGGATTTCCATTGTTTGTATTTAGTAATAAATTAATAACAATAAATTATTATATGTTAAATAGTATTGCGGTTTTTGGCATTTAACGTTAGTAAACATTAATTGCAGCTTTGTATTTGTTAAATTGAATTTTTGTCGCTTAAAATGAAATATTTCATTCGAATTGATTTACATTGCTACATTTTGTAAATCGAAATGTTTGGTTTTATTACGTAATTTTTATTTTTAAATTAAATGAAAAACCTACGGCATTAGAGCTGTCATCTGCTGGGCGTATACGATATAGAACGTTAGATTTTTAATATTATTGTCTATGTATTATTTTATTTATTTTATTTTATTTTTTTTTATTGAATTTTATTTTATTTTATTTAAGTTTATTTAATTTTATTTTATTTTATTTTATTTTATTTTATTTTATTTTATTTTATCTTATTTTATTTTATTTTACTTTATCTTATTTTATTTTATTTTATTTTATTTTATTTTATTTTATTTTATTTTATTTTATTTTATTTTATTTTATTTAATTTTATTTAATTTTATCTTATTTTATTTTATTTTATTTTATTTTATTTTATTTTATTTTATTTTATTTTATTTTATTTTATTTTATTTTATTTTATTTTATTTTATTTTATTTTATTTTATTTTATTTTATTTTATTTTATTTTATTTTATTTTATTTTATTTTATTTTATTTTATTTTATTTTATTTTATTTTATTTTATTTTATTTTATTTTATTTTATTTTATTTTATTTTATTTTATTTTATTTTATTTTATTTTATTTTATTTTATTTTATTTTATTTTATTTTATTTTATTTTATTTTATTTTATTTTATTTTATTTTATTTTATTTTATTTTATTTTATTTTATTTTATTTTATTTTATTTTATTTTATTTTATTTTATTTTATTTTATTTTATTTTATTTTATTTTATTTTATTTTATTTTATTTTATTTTATTTTATTTTATTTTATTTTATTTTATTTATTTTATTTTATTTTATTTTATTTTATTTTATTTTATTTTATTTTATTTTATTTTATTTTATTTTATTTTATTTTATTTTATTTTATTTTTTTTATTTTTTTTATTTTATTTTATTTTATTTTATTTTATTTTGTTTTATTTTATTTTATTTTATTTTATTTTATTTTATTTTATTTTATTTTATTTTATTTTATTTTATTTTATTTTATTTTATTTTAATTTATTTTATTTTATTTTGTTTTATTTTATTTTATTTTATTTTATTTTATTTTATTTTATTTTATTTTATTTTATTTTATTTTATTTTATTTTATTTTATTTTAGTTTATTTTATTTTATTTTATTGTATTTTATTTATTTTTATTTTATTTTATTTTATTTTATTTTATTTTATTTTATTTTATTTTATTTTATTTTATTTTATTTTATTTTATTTTATTTTATTTTATTTTATTTTATTTTATTTTATTTTATTTTATTTTATTTTATTTTATTTTATTTTATTTTATTTTATTTTATTTTATTTTATTTTATTTTATTTTATTTTATTTTATTTTATTTTATTTTATTTTATTTTATTTTATTTTATTTTATTTTATTTTATTTTATTTTATTTTATTTTATTTTATTTTATTTTATTTTATTTTATTTTATTTTATTTTATTTTATTTTATTTTATTTTATTTTAATTTATTTTATTTTAAATTTCTTTGTGTTTTATCTTGAACCTCTCTTAGCAAAATTTAATCCAGTAAAATACGGCTAATTACTCCTCTCACACATACCTCACAAGCAGAGTGCGCTGGACAAATGAATAGAGAGCAACAAACTATGCTTTTAAAACTATGTATGTACATTGTACATCTCTTGTATCCTTTTCTAATTAACTTTCACGTAGCGGCAGCGACACACTAAAATATAAATCCCAACTGCAATTTCATTCATTAAAGCGCACCATACGAACCACTGAGCAATACGAGTAGCATCTGCACACTCAACGACGATTCGTTCATATTGCACCTCTTCACTGAAGCACTCAATCAATACGCTCGCCTCGTACCCTCCAACTGAAAATGCCCAAAGGGAAAATATTTGCAATTGGCCAACAAGACCCAACAAGAGAGTGAGTAATTCATGGCGGTGCATATTCCTTCATTCGATCAATATTTATGTGAGTTGCTGCCAACTACATTTGCTCTCAAGCGTCGATACACTTGACCACCGGCCACTGACTGTCGCTGCTGATGTTGACGCTGGTGGAATGTGGCAGGTTAACCGTTTCTTTATTATTGGCTTCGAACCAACATCGTTGACCAACATCGTATTTACTATATAAATACATATATGCATGTATATACCTATGTATGTAGATACGTGTGAATGTATTTTTGTGATTTCATGAATCAATAAAAAGACGCTATTTGGTGGCACATAAAAGTTGAGTGCCAGAGTTCAAGTGCATAAATAAATTAAATTGTAAGGATACACTTTCTGCTCGAGTAATAAATTAAGAAGCGCAAAATTGGTCATTAGTAATTATTTATCTTTTATATGACAGTTTTTTTTTTTTGCATTTCTTATGTAATGTAGAATAAGTTTCAGGCAATTTTTTTTATTTGAACGTTTTCTAGGCCTAGGAGAAAATTCGATATCGCAAAATATCGCAAAGCTTAAAGTTGATTTCTGAGGTCCTCAGCCAACAAAAAAATTAACTTAATCAACCACAACTGCAATATAATAGCCAGACTGATGAAGTTTATAAAAGCTTTCACCTCAAGAAAATTTGTAGAGAGTTACCAATTATTAAAAAAAAAAACAAAAAAAAATACATATGAAAGAAATTACAAAAATTAAGTAATAAAATGTGTATAGGGTGTTAAGAAAACTTGCTGTTTGAAGAATTAAAATTAGAAGTAGCCACTTATTAAAAAAAATATTACTTTGAGCTTAATTGCCTTTTTGTTTATTTTTATTTTTTTCTTTTAATGAAAATATATCTCCTTTTCCCAAAGCACAATATACAAATTTTTCCATAACCTTTTATAAATGTTTTTTTTTTTTTATTTTGTCCCTGGTCTTACTCTTTCTGCCTCTTGATTTGTTTCATTATACCTAACAGCACACGGCTGTTTAACACTCTTTTGCAGCTTATCATTGCCTTTGAGCCTTGGTCATCCACTCAGCCACTGGTACTTTATTCACTCGGAACTGTGGCCAAATTTTTGTGGCTGGTTGGCATCTGTTTTTAATGCCTTACAGTATTGGACTCTTATTTATGACAACCATTCTATGGCTTATCTGCTTTTTTATTACCTTTATCGGTTACCTAGCTACAAGAGTACACCTATATATCTATTCTTTTTATTTATTTTTTACTCGCTCTCTCTCTCTATTCCTCAATTGATTCAACAGTTTTTTGAGGCCAAAGTAACTTCTCAGGTTGTCTTTTTGTTTTTTTTTTTTGTTTTTTTCTGTTGTTGTTGACCATCAAATCCAATCTCATTGCAATCAATCCATTTACCACAGCACCAGCATTAACTTTCAACCGCGTGTTTGGCCTTTTTGCGATCGCGTTATTTTCATTTTTATTCTGTTTTTTTGCAATTAAAATTGTTGGTTGACTGGTGGTTAACTGTAATCGGTTACTATCGTTTTTCTGTGTATATTACTGATATTTTATTTAAACGTTTTTGTTAGTGCGAAAGTATTCTGTTGCGGTTTGCCAACTTTTTGACTTTCCCAATCATAACTGTTAGGCGTGTTGTTGTCCAAAAACCAAAAGAGTGATTAACGTTGACATTAAGCAAAAAAAAAAATTAAAATAAATAGCAAAAATATATTTAAATAAACCAAAAAAAAAAAATTAAAAATATGCAAACAATTTTTTCTTACATGCATGTGTACATATACCTACCATATATTGTGGTACACGACATGAAAAAACCTATTCAAATTGACAACAACATTCCTGATAACGTCGGAGCGGTAACTATAGCAGCGTAACCTCACTTCCTCTCTCTCTCTCTCTCTTTCTACCTTTCTGTATTTTACACAAAAACCATGTGAGCAACGCTAGCTGCATGTTTATATATAACTGAACATATGATATTTGTTTTGACCGACTTTTTTGCGACATTTGCGGTTTTCAGCTTAATTGACAGTGTAACGGTATTGATGTCAAAGGATAAGCTCTAAAAAAGAGCAGTTGCTAAAATGTAAGTTCGCAAAGCAATTTTTTCCCAGCCGCTCATCGCGATTAACCACATTTGTTTTGCACGTAATTTGAGATATTTTTCTTTTCATTCCTTCCACAGTTGATTTCTCATATGTGGCTGATGCTTACAACAATTGAATAAGGCAAACAAATTTGCGATGAAACTGGTTTAAAGTTTTAGTTTATTAAAAAAAAGTTCTTTTTGTTTTTGAATATATTATACTGAATACTGATTACCGTTAATGTGAACTTAGAAGGTGTTTTCGCTTTCATAAAAAAGTGCGCTTAGTAGTAGTTCAATAGCTAAAGTATTCATACCACCCTCGTTAAGTCTATTATTTGCGACATATTAGCTGGCGTGCACAGCAATGCCGAAGAGAGACCAACCCTATATATTATTAAACCAAGTCCTCTTCCGCGTCTGTCTGTCTGTTCATGATAAACTCAAAAACCAACAAATGAATTTCTATGCGGTTTTCAACAGTATATAGGCTGCTCTATGAGGAAGGTTTGTGTACAGAATTTGCTAAGTTTTGGGTAAAATTTGTAAAAGTCTAAAAAGTATTAATTGAACTAAAATTCGTTGTATTCTCAAATTCACTGCTATCAAGATATATGCTGTAAGCAGATGAATAATCAATATTTAATGGAAATAAGACAGATAAGTGTGTACAAATGCAAGGTTGAAAACACTGCAAATCTGATAAGCAGTGAACGATTCTAAATCTGACTGCAAACCGGATTTAAATTTTATCAATCATTGTCTTCTTTTCACTTAATCGTTAAAATATTAGGTTTAGCTTACAGCTTAAAGATGATTCTACTAATTTAATACAATTAAGTAAGACAGTCCAAAAAATGGCAGATGCCTTAATGGACCCATGCAAATGTGTATGCAGTGATTTTAATGCTCATTTATACAATATGGATTACGTTGGCTCTCTCTTTTCCATCGCAACTTTGTCGATCAGTTTCGAGCTCAAGGCAGATACCAAAGGGTCAGCTGGTTCTGGTTGGAATATAATTGAAAAGAGCTGTTACAAAAGGGATACAAATATTTTTTTATTTTTTCTTCGAATCAAAAACTAAACAATTTAAAACAAATTTAATTATTCCAGAAATAGTTTTCCTTGCCTTTTTAGTCTCAATATTTTTTTTCCAAACTTTAAAAAAATTTAAGATTTACTTTCCTTGGTATTCTAATTTTTTTCGTAGCATTTTTATCCTGCCTTAATTGATAAGTTTTTCCCTTCCGTTACTTTCTTTGAAAATCATGCCTTACTACTAACAACTTTATTCATTTCCTTTTCGATTATATTTGTGCGTACAAAGACGTTAAGCCACCTACATAATTTTCAATTAAGCCATAACTACAGAAGTGAGCAAACCGAACAAGCGAACGTGAAGAAGGGAAATGAAAAATAGTAACCTTCATGCTTGGCCTTTTCCAATCAATTTCCTTTGCTAAAAATAAAAGTTCAAGCTGAGCTTGCAACTTAGTAACGGTTCTTCGCTACTACACAGGTAATACATAATGTAATCAGCGCCACAGAGCATCAACGCTGGATAAGCTTTCGTGGACTACACAATATTACAGTTTTTTTCTTTTCTTTTTTGCTTTATTCTGCTATAAATTTTATATTTTTTAATCTATTCAGCGCCCTTTTTCTGCTTCCAACTTAGGTTTGCTCATAACTAATCATAACTGTAATACCAATAATCAGTGCAAACGGCACTCGGTACGCCTCCAAGTGGTCACAGCTTTGCAGCGGCTGGCTGAGGCTGTCATAATTCAGAGTGCAGCAAGTGGGATGCGATTGACTGTATTGCGAGTAGTATGGTACACTAAGAGTCATAGTGAAGGTATCAGGATTCAATTTGATGGATTTCAGCGTTGAAGACGAGAAAAAATAGAAGCTCTTGGTCCATAAAGCTGCAGAATGTTCGCCCAAACTTATGTAATTTTTCAACCTTCTATAATTTAAGATTGCTACGATTTTACGAGAATTCATATTGAAATTTCGCAGATGAGTTGATATGCTGCCCATAGAGAGAGAGAGAGAGAGAGAAAGAAAGAGAGAGGGTAGGCCCCAGGCATACATATATGAGTTGATATGCTGCCTATAGAGAGAGAGAGAGAGAGAGAGAGAGAGAGAGAGAAAGAAAGAAAGAGGGTAAGCCCCAGGCAAAATATTAATACAAACCAAAGTTTGGAAATGAAAATTGCCGGCAGAACATATTTCCTAGAAATAATAAACTAATAAAGTTCATCATTATTGTTTTTTTTATTGAAATTTTCGATATGTTTTATTTAACTTTGGTTCTTCTTTTAATTTTTTTTTCTAATAATTATTTTTTTCTAATTTTTTTATGTTTTTCAAACTACTTATTTATTTTTTAATCTTATTTATTTTATTTTAATTAATTTATTTTATTTTTTTATTATATTAATTTTTTTATTTCATTAAATTAAAAGATATTATATTTTATTTGTTTTATTTAATTTTAATTTTTATGTAATTTCTTTTTATTTAATTTTATAATTTTTTAATTTTATTTTTTTAATTTAATTTTTTGAAGTTTATTAATTTTTTACAAAGTTATTTATTTTTTATTAAATTTTTATTTAATTATTTTTAAATGTAATTTGTTTTATTTTAATTTAAACTTTTTTTGTTTTTTTTTTTTATATAATTTAAATATATTTTAATTAATTTATTTTAAATTAATTTTTTTGTTCATATTCTTGTTTTATTTAATTTTCTCTAGTTCTATTTGTTTTATTTTAATTTAATTTATTTTAATATTTTTAATTATATAATTTAATTTTATATTTTTCATTTGTATTTACATATTTTTATTTATTGTTTAATTATCTAATTTATTTGTTCTATTTACTTTCTATGTTTTTATTTTTTTAATTTATTTGTTTTATTTCATTTTTCTATTTTTTTTTGCTTTCTTTATTTGCTATTCAATTTTATTCGATTTATTTTAAACTAAGTTTTTTTATTTAATTTTTTTTTTTAATAAATTCTAGTTTTTAATTTTTACTTCTTTTTTTATACGTTTATTTCATTTTTTTTTATTTATTTATTAATTTTTTTTTTTTGAAAATCGCGAGACAATTCCTCGCAGTATCAACAAAGTAATTTTATTTGTGGACCCTCTATTTTTTGATGGAAATGGAGAGATTTCAAAATAGCATAACTGAACCTTTACGGTATGAATTTTTTTGGCAAAGCTTTAATAAAGAATATGAGCAAAACAGTTCCTGCTGTGTTTTTTTTTCATAAAAAAATTTTGTTAGCCAAGGAGACGAGAAGTCAACGCATACCGTCTGTCACATTTTTTTGGAAGCCACCCGCTATAAATCTGATAATGCAGTCATTTTCACGCTGTGGCTTTATTATTTTGAAATATTTATGGTTTCACTATATAGTTGCTAGCGGTTATCATTAATATTCTTCTTCTTTTCTTTTTTGTTTATTTTTTTTTTTTGTTCATAACAAGTTAGTTTCCTGTTTGCATTTACGTAAAAATATGTTTCTCCTCCCGTGGGGGTGCACTTTGCTTTTTTGTTTTTTTTTTTTGCTGCTCGTTTTCTTATCTAACGATGACATGCTCAGTTCATTTATCTTATTCACATTATAACCACAACACGCTTAGCACGTGGAGGCATGTCGACATGGCCAGTGCTACTGAAATAGCCAGCAGCAGCCGTTACATTTTTCCTCGTTGTTAGTTAGTTGTTGCGTTGGTATTTGGTGAGCTTATCCTCTTGTTTACTAAAGCCAATTTTATATGTAATTATATCGGTGTGGGGGGTGCTGATAGTGGCTGCTATGGAACTACACATCCCCCATACTCTCATCTCGTTGTCAACTAAAAGAGTAGCTCCATCTTCGCGCTCCCTGCTCGGAGGTACAGTACAAGGCATGTTTTTATGAGCTGGATTTTTTCTAGTTTTTTACATTTTATTTATATACACAACATACAGTTTTATTTTATACCTTTCTCGAACATTAGTAATAACGAGAGAGGAGAGACTGATCTAGCAAATTTTGTAATATTTTCTAATATTCTGCTAGTTTAACCATAATTCGACACCAGCGCCATCTAGAGGACTAATTGAAGAGCTAGCTTATAGGGAGCGTACAGAAAAATCAATTGAATTACTTTAGTGGAATGAAATTAAATCACTTGCTCTACAACATTATATAGTTTTTTTCTCCACAAAGAATTAAAGTTTTTTAAATAGAGCTACTCTGTGAGGTATAAAGCTTCCGGCATTGCCACCATTTTTTTCTCATTCAAACTGTTTTTTTCAAGGCTTCGCATGGCATGGTGAGTTGTTATTTTGTTATGCGACTCGCACATCTGAAAAAAATATATATACGAAAAAGTACTATGAATGTGCAGGGGCGCGCTTTTAAATAAATCATAACTTCGCTGTTTATGTCGCTTTTTGTGAATCACGTGGTGCATTAGTATGACAAGGGACAAAACGAACAAAAAAAATATAAAATTATTGAGAAAAAAGATATTTTTTTATTTAAAGCACTCGTGAACGCGTGAGGGTTAATATAATTAGAAAAGCTATTACATTTTTATAAAATTACTCCAAAGTTGACAAAATTGATTTATGTTTGCTATAAGTTTCTGTATTTTATGTATTTTTAGTAGGTTTTTCTTTTAATTTACGACTGTAGTCAATTATTTTTTAATTTAATCTTTTACTTTCATTTCATTTTATTTTTTTCATCTTATTTTATAATGATATTTTTTCAATTCTACTATATCAATTTATTTTATTTTATCTTAGTTTATTTTATTTTATATTATTTTATTTTAATTTTTTTTTGGTATAATTTAATTTATTTCATTTGTTAATGTTATTTAAATTTATTTTATTTTATTTTATTTTATTTTATTTTATTTTATTTTATTTTACTTTATTTTATTTAATTTTATTTTATATTATTTTATTTTATTTTATTTATTTTATTTTATTTTATTTTATTTAAATTTATATTAAATTATTTTATTTTTTTATTTCATTTCATTTTATTTTATTTTATTTTATTGTATTTTTATTTATTTTATTTTATTTTATTTTATTTTATTTTATTTTATTATATTTTATTATATTTTATTTTATTTTATTTTATTTTATTTTTTTTTTATTTTATTTTATTTTATTTTATTTTATTTTATTTTATTTTATTTTATTTTATTTTATTTTATTTTATTTTATTTTATTTTATTTTATTTTATTTTATTTTATTTTATTTTATTTTATTTTATTTTATTTTATTTTATTTTATTTTATTTTATTTCATTTTATTTTATTTTATTTTTTTTTATTTTTTTATATTTTATAATAAAAGAATATTCCAGATACTTAAGGTAAAATTTAAAAAAAATATAATATATTCAATTGTATAGTGATGCAGTATCATGGAAGCATATATTGATTCCTTGTTTTTATTAATATAATAGCTATCGAAATATTTCAGTTGCATATTGCAAAGTGGAAAATTGAAATATTCTCATCTCTTCAATAAATGCAACAACTACAAGAAAGCAACAACACATTGACTGAACTCGCACAACTGTAGAACACTTATAACCGATTTGAATGGAAATCAAGTTTCATTTCTCAAATTCAACAAATTGAATAAAACTTGAATTATTTGATAGATATATATACATGTATAAATTAAATATATATTTTATATTGGTATTTATCCATTGAATATTAATTAAAGTTTTCTTACTTATACATACATTTATAATGTGTGTGTGTATGTGAAATGATAAAAGTCGCTCAGAGCAAACTGTTATACAAGTAACATTTATACAATTACACATACACATACGCAGAACAATGCAGGTAAAATATACGGAGACCAATTACTAAAGCAACGCCCGAAGGCTCGACTCAGGTATTTTACGCAGTAGTATAATTGCATATATATATATGTGTGTGGTTATTTTTTAATTTCGTATAATTTAAGTTTTCAACACTATTTTGCACTTTTTTATCAAATATGCAAGAGAAAATTAATTTAATTTTAAAGGAAAAGTTGTTCTATGAAAATGAAATAATTGAATTGCAATTAGCTGAGTGTAGACTAGAGTAATTTTTTTTCCTTCCTTCATTCAGCTTTCTGGTTCCTGGGTATTGGCCAGAATAAAATAATAATAAAAATTCACAAGCAAACTGACAAGAAATAAAAAAAAAAAAAACAAACAAAAAAGCGCAGACAGTAAAGAAAAGGTCAGCGACGAAAAAAAAAGTTTTTAATTTTTTTTACATTTTTATTTACCTTAAAACATTTTTTTTGCACCGTTGTCATTAACTTTCATTAATTTTTCCCGAAGCATACCTTTGAGCGCTTCCTAATTGAGTTATGTTCAATGTAGTACAAATAAAAACAACAATGGCAATAAAATAAAACAAAAAAAAGTAAAAATTTCGCTTAAAAAATTTTTAAAATTAAAAGCTCTTAATAATCTTATGAATATACATAAAAATTCTAAAGATAATAGTGAAAACGTACAGAAACACACGCTACCAAATCTGCGCTCACTGAATAATCCACGTCCATCTCATGCCATAACCATTATCCATCCCAGCAACAACATTGCGCACTTCACCAATGACGCTTCGGCATGCTACACTCGGTAAACGCATTTTTATTCTACAATACATTACATAGCCTACCTCCAGGCGATACAACATACACGTGTGCCGCCGTAAAAAGTAAGAATGTAAATGAAAACAAAAAAAAAAAACACACAAGCAAAATGAAAGTGAAATCTCTTATTTTTTTATTTATTTATTTACTTTTTTCCTGCCTACTTCAGCTCGTCATACGTTGAAATATGAAAATTTAATTTTCTGAAATTTCCTAAAGCAACGCTACTTAAATTCATAGCCTACATTTATGCTGAGCAAAATTTAGAAAATTGCAAAGTAATGTAATTTCATTGCTTTTAGCAAATTAATGCAGACTCTGTTGTGGCCTTGCTGAGTACGTAATAAGTGGCAGGCATAAGCACGTAATGAAACAAGAAATTAAAATGAAAAAACTATAAAAGAACAAAAAATAATATGAAATTTGAGAAGAAAAAAAAAATGCAAGAGTCATGAGCATGTAAAATAAGTGCCAACTAAGGCGATTACAACGCCAAGTTTTGAAAATTTATGAGTGCTGAAGCAAAGTGGAAATAGCAGCGCCTAAAAGTAGGCAGCATAAAGTGCTGAAAAGCATATACTAAATGCGAGTAAAGGTTGTATACGTATACGTACATATAAATAAATTTGTTTAAATCATTCCACAAGTAATTAAGAGATTTGGTTCACCTATATAAATGTACATATATGTACATATATTCTCAAAATAATTATGATCAACTTACTTGGCTATACAGATTTAAGTACAATTTAGTCTGTTTCGTGTTGTAAGCTTTCAATATACTTGCATAAGTATTATTACAAGTGCACCGAGGCGTATGTGGAACAACATTAGGATGTATGCATACCAAATGTTAATCACCTTGCACTTAGGCAAATTCAGGCTTACTCTATAAATGTACGCTACAAGGTACTGTAAGAGCTAAGTGATTTTAAGGAAGCCATAAGGAAGGAAGAAACAAAAAATTAACCAAATATTGTATATACATTTTCTTAAAGATTTTATATTATTTTATATTATTTTTTTGGTATATTTATTGCTCTGATTATTTATTCGAAAAGTAATCGATTTTTGAGGTTATATTCATACATTTTATCGATTAGTAATTGTTATCGTTATAATAAAAGAACTGAAATTATTTTCATAATTTTGAACGACTCTTCAATTTTTTTATTCTGACCATATTGATTGGTCCCGAAAAATCAATTTTTTTTTTGTTTTGGAAAATTTCCATTACCTAACATAGTACTTTAACTTCGTAGACTCATCTATAATTTCTGTTATTCAAATTTTTTTAAATTTTTAACTTTACTTTTAGGAACGCTGATTTGGTTTGTGCTTAAAAAATTAAAAGGATATTTTTTATTATTTCCAAATTTAATTAATTTAATTAATTAATGATCCATTTTCCAGATAAAAAAAATGCTGACCTTTACGTTGGGGAGTTATTTAATACAGTAATATTTCAGTTAATGATGCAATCATAACTAAACCTAAATGTTGTGAGGTTATATACCTTTTCACACAAACCTCTTATCATTTCAATTAGGTCAAGCATTTCTTGCCCACAACAACCCTATGGATCTCACACACTATATGCAAACTATTGCACACCAAATCCTATACATACATATGTATATATCGTATATGTGCATGAGTGCATAACAGATTGTATTAACCATTTTATTACATAAGTATTCTGAATGCTTGCTGGCATCTGATGGACAAACCGAAATTCGTGAACGGCAAGTGCAAGTCAATATGGAGATGCTGCCGCCATCTACAAACTAAATACATTGAAGCTAAATAGCTTTCACATGCACACAAACACACAAATACATGCAGGTTGGCATATG